>JAXQQM020071944.1:0-91724 GCA_034641835.2 Pinus albicaulis
AAGTTCAACTGTGTCAATAAAGTGTGCAGTAATGGCGAATCACAATATGCACTTTATTGAGACTTGTAAGTTTGCATGCTTGCATATCCACCCAAGTAAATAAGGCTTTGGATGTGGAATGGTCTCAAGTTTAATATGTTTGACCAAGTCTTTTGATATGATATTTGCTTGTGACCCACTGTCAAACAGTGTGTTAATTTTTGTATGTTTTGAGACTACCCTGACATGGAACAATTCAATTCTTTCTTCCTGATTTGGAGCTTGTACATGACAGTTTGAAGTACTTGTGCTTGGCTTAGTTTCAGTTTCCTTTCCCTTCATACTTTTCAAACCCATGTCTGCAATTTTGGTTTCGTCACATGAATCATCACCTAAATCTTGTGGTGTAGTTGTAGTAGCTACAATTTTCTTCTTTCCTTTTTTTTTGTTAAACTGAGTTCTTTTTTCAGGATGTAATTTCCAACAGTTTTTCTCTTCATGGCCCTCTCTTGAACAATGTTTACATATTACTTTTTCACCCTCTTGTTTGATAGATGCATTCTTTTTTCCTTTTCCCTTAAAGGTTTTATCTCTGTTATTCACTTTAAAAGGCCTATTTCTACCCTCATCAAACGTTTTTTTCCCTCTAGCCTATAAATGCGTAGCTTGTACACAAACTTCGTCTAGACATAAGGATAGTATGTTTAAGGTAGTTTTGCAAACCATCTATATATTTTTAATGTTCCTTTTTCAGGAATATCAATATTCTATTTCAGAGATGGACTACAGAGGCATTTACTGGATATTTCACACTTCAAAGAAAGGATGAGATCCAGAGGCTACCTGGCCAACTGCAGACTCTGTCTATAGAACTCGAAATATTCTCCTTCAAGGATTAGCAATACATGAGCTAGAGCTGGAAATAAAGTGAATGCATTAACAACAAGAATGTCGGGAGATCTCCATAATGTTCACATTAAATAATAGCAGCAATAATGTATGCAAATGCTTGAAGAACAAACACTCAAGTAAGGTAATGCCTTCATCAACATAACATATACATAATAGATGAAGAAATGTTGCTGCATAAGAGCCCTGGAAATGACTGTGCAGTATATAAAGGAGAACTACTGCAAAGATGTCAATACATGTATTTTACAATATACAACTCAAATAAACAAGGGGGAGCAAGATCTAAACCCCTGGAAACATACAATACACAATCCTTGAAAGGATTGGCTGAAAAAAGTACAAAATGGCAAATCTACAGAAATGTCGGAGTTGCTGGGTAGCAGCAACTCAAGAACTGGAAATGGAAGGAGAAGGCTGAAATGGCTGCACCCAATGAAGAATCCTCTTCCAATAGAAATCTGAAGTGAAAGGCTTATCCCTTCACCTAAGATTTCACCCTCCAATAATCTGCAAGAGCCCCACTACAAATACCCTACAGAAAATAACGCAGTCACTGGGTGAACTGCGCTGTAGGGGCAAGGGAATAAGATGGACTTGATGCCAAATCTATAATTATGCTCTGAAATCTTCCTCACTAAATTCTCAAAGGGATAGGAACTCCTTTCCTCTAAAAATCAACTCTGGAAATGGTGTAGATGCTCTCCACTTCAACTCTCTATGATGCAGCAATACCCTTGAACAAGAATAATGCTGTCACTGGAGATAGTAGCTTTGGCCTTGAACCAAGATGTGTGGATAATGAAGTAAAACCTTCAAGAGGCCTCTCGAGAAGGGGAAGGAATCCTAAACAGGAATTCCTCCAGCAATTCTTGCTAACCAGTAAGAAGTCGTTGTAAGTCCACCAGACAAAAGATGAATAATACTCAACATAATTTTCAATGGCAACCTTGCCCTCCTTTTAAGCAATGTGAGACCTCTCTCAATGTACCCCCTCATTAGGGTTTCCTTCCTCTAGAATTTTCCCTCCTTATCCCACTGCGCTGGCCCACAATGTGCTCTCCACCTCATGCATACTGTGCAGTTTGACTTGGTCAAACTTGACATAGCCTTCTTGCAAAAGCCCTCTTTCACACATGGAGGTGTGAAATTAAGCTCCAAAAGTGATTCCCCTTCATTCTAAGAGGATTTTTATTCCTTATTCATGAAATTAATGGGTCTCCTACCCATTTTATTTATCTCCTACGTGAGAATGGCAAAAATTAATGTTCCATAAAAATTGGGAACATTACAGTCCTCCCCTCTCAAAGATTGCTTGTCCTTAAGCATGTACAAGGATAGACTGATTTCTTTCCCCTTACTTTCACTATAGCATCTATGCATGATAAACTCCTCCAAGAAAAGGATGCCATATCATCAATCAAGTGTCCAAGTTGTCCCTCCAACATATGCAATCTAGCCTTTGGTGAGCATCCCCAAATAGTTGTCATGTAGAAACAAATATCCATGAAGGAAAAAATGGGCTATCTAAGGGCCTCCTTGAGGCATGATATCTGATATAAAGTGGGACTCATCATCCCCATATGAATCTCCCATCCCCAAGAAATCATCCATACAACATGAGCTGCCTCCAAACATGGCAACTCATAGGAAACTCTCTCCACCTTGAGCTCTGGAAAAGAAGGTGGGCTGAAAATCTGAATATGGAAAGCTCCATAGCTCACTCCATGCTGTCCTACCCTCCACTTATGATAAGTGTGGAGTGTGTGCTGATCAAGGGCTGAAAATGCATTTCCTCCGAGTGGCAACATGAAGAGCAATCCTCCAGGGATCTCTCCTCCATCAATGAAAATCCAGCTGGCCCAAGATATGTCATCCATGATGAGTAGGACATGATCATCATAGAATACCCCAATGACATGTTTTATTTAGGTTATACCATGTGCAACAAGGTACAAACAATGTCTCATAGGGCTACAACGCAACCTCATCCATTGCAGCTGCAGAAAATAACATGGCAAGCATTGTACATAAAATTTCACCTCTACTACTGGATAGTAAATAGATGAGTGAATCAGCAATAAAAAAATAAAATACATGCCCATATATATACAATGGATGGGTATCATCATAAAACTCATGTCCCACCTCTAAAGAAGGCAGATAAGTGGTTGTGGTGACCATGTCTCTCCTCATGTTCCCACTAGAACATGCAACGCAAAAACTATGGGAATCTTCTCCCCCAAAAGACACATTCAACTCATGTGTCATTTCACCAATCATGATCCCAATAATAACATGGAAAATATCAGCAAATGGAAACATGTTTAACATCAAAACAGAGGAAGTACTGATGGTTTCATCTAGTGCCGGAAAGTACCAACAGTTTCCCAACAGTCCAAAACGCAGTTTTGCAAACTACTGCTCAAGAAATGTACTAGGAAAAATGTTTTGAAGTACAATGCTAACCATATGAATTAGTTGATCATGTGTATAATGGAAAAACATTTGCCCAAGGCCATGTGAAAGATGGCTATCCCCATCATATGGTTTGGCCCAATTTTTCTTGTGGAGCAACATAAAAAATCTGCCTCCTTAAGGAACCATGCACTGCAACATAATGATAAGAGTATGCAAATCAGAAAATGTAAACACAATACTCTTACCATAAGCTGGAATTAAGATGTATATGATCCTGCTCCCAAGTGTCAGCGCTTTGAGCTCATGCAAAAAGGCTCTTTCCCAAGTCAATCTTCGTTTCTTGACATGCTCCTTGTCAAGAACACTTCTGGTGATGCTGCTGCAAATGTGAAACCTTTCCCAAGATGGAAATGTCCCTCGATCAATCCAAGCTAAGGAGTAATCCTTTTGCACTATGAGAGTTCCCTCCTCTACTCCTGCAACACCACATATCATATGAGAGCAAATTTGCTTGTGCTCTCTCCAAGATAGTCCAAGCAACCCAAGTGCTTACTGCCTCCTCATGCTCACATCATGTAACTCATGTGATGAAGGTATCATGACTGATATATATTCCATATCAGCTCCATGTATCCATACTCTCTACTTCTCAATGATGAAAACATCCTGCCTCCTCTTCCCCACTCCTATCCTCCTGGAAAAAGGGTGCACCAAGTGATGGCCAAACTCCTTCAAGAGGAGCCAACTCAACCAAGCCTCTTTCTGCCCAGTATCATAGATCTAAAAGTGGAAAATCAGCCTCTTGCTCCTCATCCACATCCACTCAGCTCCTTGTGGATGTCTTATCCTTCTTCCTCCTTTGGTACTCCTCCCATGAGGGCTACCATCCTCCCAACCCAAATCACTCTCTTTGCATTTCATGAGGGTTTGAAATGTAGCTTCTTAGAGACCTTCTAGGAAATATCTCTCACCCATGACTATGTTGGATCCATGAGGATCCAAATGTGATGGAGGTAATATCTCCTCTCCCCCCGTGTTTGACAGCGCTGCTAATTCTTCCAATAATGTAGCAGTTGTTTCATCCTCCGGTTCAAGGTTTGTCTCATTTTTTTTCATGAGGGTGTCATGGTTCACTCCATCCTCCAAAATTTCACACTCCAAACTCAAAGGCTGAATGCAACTCAACCAAGGTGCATGAGGATGAGGGTTCATCTCCTCCTTCAACCCTTTGCACAGCGTAGTACAATATTGGTGCTCTAGAATAGCACAATGTGTAGATTCTTGGATCTCTAATGTTGAATTTCCACAATCTTTTAAATAACTTGCTAAAATGGAAAGTGGAACTTCACTCATACCTTGATGGATCCTGGGATGTTCTTGTGTGTCTGTAGTAGCCGTCTCCTCCAATGTAATGGCTTCCTCCTCCATAGATGAAAAAGGATGCTCCTCATTTGTTCTTTCTCCATCAAAGGTTTGGATCAACCTTTGAGCAAAGTCTCCAAAAGAACTCACCCTTGAATGGACCAAGAGTTTGGACCACCAAATAGAGGCTTTATCCTCCATGTGCAACGTTGCAATCTCCACTGCTCCTTTCTCTGCCACTAGATGTAGCAAGAAAAAGGCTTCTAGCTTTTTCACCCAAGCTCTAGCAGAAGTGTCCCCATCAAATGTAGACAATAGAAACCTATTTCCTCTTATTTCTCTTCTAATGCAGGGCCTTCTCTCCTCCTTCTGCTGAATAAAATGTGGGAACGCTGCAGCTTCCCTGAATGCTACAGAATGGGATTTATACTCATCCAGGTATTGATTTAGAACCAGATGATCCAAGCATCTCTCATGCGTGCTTTATTTTTTAGAATAGTAAGTGCATGGACCTTCCTCTTCTTCTCTCTGATTCTCCTCCTCGGGGAGGCTCTCCTTTGTTATGAAAATAGATGAGATCAAACTCATCTTTTGCATCATCTTCTTCTTCTTCTTTCTTGGGCTTGAAGGCCACAGGTTGAGCCAAGAAAGATGCTCTGATACCACTGTAATGTTACTTTTTCAGGAATATCAAGATTCTATTTCAGAGATGGACTAAAGAGGCATTTACTGGATAATTCACCCTTCAAAGAAAGGATGATATCCAGAGGCTACCTGGCCAACTGCAGACTCTGTCTATAGAACTCAAAATATTCTCCTTCAAGGATCAGCAATACATGAGCTAGATCTGGAAATAGAAGTGAATGCATTAACACAAAGAATGCCGGGATATCTCCATAATCATCACATTAATTAATAGCAGCAATAATGTATGCAAATTCTTGAAGAACAAACACTCAAGTAAGGCAATGCCTTCATCAACAGAACATATACATAATAGATGAAGAAATGTTGCTGCATAAGAGCCCTGGCAATGACTGCGCAATATATAAAGGAGAACTGCTACAAATATGTCAATACATGGATTTTACAATATACAACTCAAATAAACAAGGGGGAGCAAGATCTCAACCCCTGGAAACATACAATACACAATCCTTGAAAGGATTGGCTGAAATAAGTACAAAATCGCAAATCTACAAAAATGCTGGAGTTGTTGGGTAGCACCAACTCAAGAACTGGAAATGGAAGGAGAAGGCTGAAATGGTTGCACCCAATGAAGAATCCTACTCCAATAGAAATCTGAAGTGAAATGTTGATCCCTTCACCTAATATTTCACCCTCCAATAATCTGCAAGAGCCCCACTACAAATACTCTATAGAAAATAACATAGTCACTGGGTGAACTGCACTGTAGGGGAAAGGGAATAAGATGGCCTTGATGCCAAATCTGTAATGATGCTCTGAAATCCTCTTCACTAAATCCTCAAAGGGATAGTAACTCCTTTCCTCTGAAAATCAACTCTGGAAATGGTGTAGATGCCCTCCACTGCAACTCTCTATGATGCATCAATACCCTTGAACAAGAATAACACTGTCACTAGAGATAGTAGCTTTGGCCTTGAGCCAATATGTGTGGAGAATGAAGCACAACCTTCAAGAGGCCTCTCAAGAAGGGGAAGGAATCCTAAACAAAAATTCCTCCAGAAATTCTTGCTAACCAGCAAGAAGTCGCTGTAAGTCCACCAGACAAAAGATGAATAATACTCAACATAATTTGCAATGGTAACCTTGCCCTCCTTTTAAGCAATGTGAGACCTCTCTCAATGGACCCCCTCATTATGGTTTCCTTCCTCTAGAAGTTTCCCTCCTTATCCCACTGCGCTGGCCCACAATGTGCTCTCCACCTCATGCATACTGCGTAGTTTGACTTGGTCAAACTTGACCCAGCCTTCTTGAAAAAGCTCTCTTTCACACATGGAACTGTGAAATTAAGCTCCAAAAGTGATTCCCCTTCATGCTAAGAGGATTTTTATTCCTTATTCATGAAATTATTGGGTCTTCTACCCATTTTATTTATATCCTAAGTGAGAATGGAAAAAATTAATGTTCCATAAAAATTGGGAACATTACAATATTTCATCAAAGTATCTTGAATTTGTAAGTCTACCCCTCATAAGAGTGCTCTTCTCCTAAACTCTTGGGTGTAGTCTTGCACATTTTGTCCCTTAAGTTGTCTAAAGTTTTTCCAATTCATGATAGCCTTTTGTAAATGAGCTAATGAATAAAATTTGTTTTTAATTGTAGTAATAAATTCAGCCCATGATAAAGTGATCTTACCATGTTTTTTAATTTCATCCTTGGTCTTGGCTTCCCACCATACCAATGTTGCTCCATCCATTCTCAAAGAGGTTAACTGTATCTTGGTGTTGTCATCATGAAGGTTTTGTATCCTTAAATAAACCTCCAATTGTCAAGTTTCTCTGCATTGATTTCATCGTTAAACATAGGCAATTCAAATTTGACATCAATATTTAAAAATGGACTTTTACCAGTGGTTTTAGACTTGTGAGATTGATTCACCGAAGTCGAGGATGACGATGTAGAGGAAGAGGATGAATATGGGGATGGTGGATCACCATTTCCTCCATGTCCTTTCTTTGATTTGTCATCACTTTTCTTTCCTCCTGAAGAACCCTCTCCTTCTTTCTGGTTTTTATACCCTTCTCCAACAAGCCTATCATTCCTTGCTTGGTAGAGTATCCTCACCATCTCAGTCATATCCAAGAAAGCTTTCCGGAATACTCGTTCTTCTTCCTTGGGATCCATCTCTTCAAGAGCTTCTCCCTCTCTTGAAGACATGCTTGAAGATGCTTCTATGGCTCTTGGAGGTGGTTCTATGACCCTTCTTGGTTGTGGATTAGTTTGTGCACTAACCAAGTTTCCTTCACCTCTCTTGAATTTAAGCCTAGCAATCATCAAAACTTGCAAACAATCAACTATATCTTTGCACAAAACAAATGTTGAGTAAAAACTCTAGCTTCTAAGGCTCTAATCCTTAGCTTTGATAACAAATGATTTGAAAATGAAATTATTTGCACTGTTTTTCAAAGTATTCATTTCCATTAAATTAAGTGTGCAAAGTGTTTGTAAGGTCTTGCAAGTTCAACGAAGTGTTCTTGGTAACTATTTATGAATTTAAGTGTGAGGGAGTGTTGTTTAAATTTATTGTTTAACAAATTTAATCTAAATAACACAACAGAATAATTTCACCATAAACACACAACAACATGATGAGGAATTTCACCCCTCCTGGGCTACATTTTCCGGGTTCAAGGCTCCCAATGGGCATGTCCTTGATATATTATGATGCTCAAATTGGTAATACAATGAGAAAAAGGCCTAAACATACCAAAAAAACTATGAAAATGAATTCATAACATAGAAATTAGTACAAAATGGCTTTTTCTTCACCTCAAATGGTTAAGCATAGCCCAAAACAACTCGAACTCCCTCTAGGCCCTGATGGCTCTCCAAGCTTCCCTGAAGAAAAAGTACCTGAATATCAAATCCGTTGGCTCTACAACCTATCCCAATGGCTCTGTAATGCTCAGAATAGTCAAAATTGACTAAAATTTCGTCCAAAAAGGCTCAATAATGAAGAAGTTATGACCAAAACAACATTTTTCCCAGTGGCACTAAAAAAACTCCTCCAAATCTGGGCTAACTGGAGTTAGGCTCGACAAATTTGGAAAAATACCGAATTTATTAGAAACGTGCCCAAATTGGCAGTAACCACTAGTGATCTTAATAAATGTTGTGGTGGCACTAGTCACATGTCTCTGCCGGAACCGCCGAGAAGACCATGGCTTAAACCGGTTAAATGTGGCATTAACTGTTTGGGGGTGGCTGGTCACATAGACCTCCACCCTAGCCGTCGCTTCAACCGCCATCGAAACTGTTAACTAATCTGCCGGTCCGATTGTTAGGCCATGGTTTCATAGCTATAACCACATGTATAGGGGGTTGGCCCTAAGGGGTTGGCCCCCTTTTTCCGCCACCCAATCTTTAACCAAACTTTAAATATAACTTCAAGCCCTTACATGTTAAGAACTATTGCGTAGAGCGCCCGGTCGGGCCTGTGGGCTGGCAGCCGCTCGACCCGGGGTCGAAACCTATATATACCAAATAATTTTGCACAACCAAAATTACACCGTCCTGGGGCCATGTGGCGGCCTCTGGGATTGCCATGTGGCACTCTCTAATTGGCCACGAAAATGAAAAGTCAAACCATTGTGCAATCAGTGCTTGCCACTTGCCATAATGTGATAGGCCCGTAGGGTATATTCTGAAGAATATTCCCATAATATTCTTGGAATAATCTAAGGAATATTCTTGGAATATTCTTTTTTCAATAATTTCTAAAGTCAAGTCAACTCTGGTCAAACTCAATTTTTGAAGGATATTGTAAACGTCAAACCTGCATAACTTTCACATACAATGTTAGATTTGAGTGTCGCTCACGACGCCAGGATCGTATCGACGAGGCCTATCCATTCGTTCTGGTTTCAACCAATTTTGAGCAATTCCAAATTTGAGCATTTTTTTTTCACTTAGGACATGATCACCTGATCACTTCCTAGGCTTTCCTTCTTCATCCTCATTTTCCTCATAGATTCCCATGAACTCTTCTAGTTTCACCTATGCATTTTGGGTTTCTTTCTGGGCCTTGATGGCTCTAGATTCATAGATTGCAATTTGTGCTCCTAGCTGCCTGTTCTCCAAGTCAAGGGTATCATTTAAAAAATTTTCCTTATTCAGATTGGCTTGGAGGTCTTTAATGTGTGAATTTTTGTTTTGAATGAGAAATTTTGAGATTCTTGCTTCATTCTCCTCATCACTATCTATCTGGATGATCTCAAACTCCCTTTCGACCTCATGATCTTCTTCCTCTTGCTTCACCTTTTGTTTGCCTTTGTCTAGTTGTTGAGCTGAAGTAGATGGCATGGTCCCTTGCCTTTTGGAGGTAGGAAACACAAGCCTTTTCCCTCTCTGACATGTGAATAAAAGAGGTGGGATGGTGTGTAATATCCCAAATTGGGAATGCTCAGCAAGACAGGCCTGAAAAATGCATTTTTCAGGAATGCATGATTCAGAAACTCAAACCAGCCCTTGGATCCCTTATATAAGAGTATCTAAGACATAAATCCAAGAGGAGGCTCAAAAGAAACCACTCTAGGTGGGTTAAACATATCTCCCACATCTAGTTGTCTTCAAGAAAATGCCCAATTAAGGGTTGTAGCAGTACGTAAACACAATACTGGAAAAAAATCATGCTAATAAACCTAAAATGTGTTAAGAAACACCTCAAAAATATTTATATGTACAGCGGCAAGAAGCAATATTAATTCTACTCACAAAGGATGGGGAAAAGCGTTGATTTTGGCCCTAAAATGAATGTATTCAGGTTTATGCATAACAATAAGATAAGATGATGGTTGGATCTGATATCTTAGGTCATGAGGGACCTATGCTCTGAATTTCAGCTCAAAAAATTAAGTTTAACTATGTTAAACAGGTCTCCCACTCCCGACTAGGCTTAAAAACCCTGTTTTCCCATGGCTTGAAGTATGCAGATTTTACTGAAGCTTCTACAACGTGATTTTCTAAGGATTTAGCTGATTTTATGTAGGAATATTAGTATGGAAAGTTTAGAATATGATTCAATGGCTTTATATTAGAAAATACAGATTTATACATGAAGAAAGTCCTCAAAACCAAGCATTATGATACAAGGAAATGCAAGATGAACCAAACAACATAATATTCAGAAAGATGAAGCGATGTTTTATTATATTTCAGATCTAGAACAGATCTGGGTATAAAATGATAGATCTGAATGGGATATATATACAAAAAGAGCTTTTTAGTACATTCCCCTTGGGGATCTCAGCAGAAGATGAATAACAATGATTAGATCTAAGATCTACACCATGGATCTGCGGTAAACTTCAAAAATTTCTGAAGAACATGATACACAGTAGATTAGATCTGAAATTTAACATAGATTGCTTGTCCAATCTATGGATCACCACAGTGAAGGGAAGGATCCCTTTCACCAGAGATCTATCCTCCAAACTGATCCAAAATCCCCACTGCAACTCTGCCTGCAAAAAGGACGCAGTTTCCTCAAGGGACTACGCAGATGAAGTGGAGAACACTTTGGCCTGATGCCAAGATCTGTAACTGAAGCCCAAACAAGAGAGGCACTCTTCCAGGAGGTTAAAATACACACTCCATGAGAATAGGCTCCTAGAACAAGCTAGATCTTTGCAGATCTAGAATCCCACTTGCTGCAGCTCACTTAGACAATGAACCCTCACTGGATTCATGCTTCCAAAGAGAGATGAAGCTTGACCAATGCTAGATAGTGGACCAAAGCAGCATAATCTCCTCCAATAAATCCTCAAGGAAGGAGGGAGGATTCCTAAATAGGAAACCCTCACTATTCTCTTGCTAAACAGCCTAGAGAATTTGAATTAGTCTAATCAGACTTAATTCTATGAAATCATATCATATTCAACAACCTTCTCTTGAGCCTTCTCCTTCCTTTTCTAAGATGAGGATGTGCGAAACCCTAAGCCACCTCAAATGAATTAACCCCTTTCACATAGGATCCTCCTAGAACTGCGCTGGGTCTTCAAAGTGGTTCAATGTATCTGGTCTGTGTTGGGTGAAACTATTGTCATTTAATTCTGTTGTAGTACTTGCCCAACAATTTAATTTGTCAATCCGAGGTTCGTAGGCTTACGAAGCACATGCACTATATATGCAAGACCAAAAGGACCAAAGCAAAACTAATCTAATCTAAATTATCGAAATCAAATTAATTCAGTGAAGGCATTGAAACACTAACTAGAAAGCAGGAAATGCATAAGGGAAAAGCAATACAACATGTGAAGAGTTGAATGACAAACAACATATGTGAGCTCACAACAATAAAGCTATCTCAAATTACATTACAAGGATCAAATGACAAATCATACAATAAAAGAATATGAATCACAGTTAAGAATCCCCTTCTCCTAATTAGAAGACTATCTCTTAAAACTCCAAAAACTAATCTAATGAACTCTCCTCCCCAAAAATTAAGAGAGAGCACTCTCTTATATACATGAAGAAGATAACCATCTCATTCAACCACTCTCAACTACTTTCTCATTATTACAAGACATGATCCCTTTGAATCCTCCAAACATCTCTCACATATCTTTGAATAAGATATGCCAACCAAATCCTCCATGATATTCTCCTTAGGAATAGGCTTGAATAATTATCTCCTTAATACGGTGGACGAGATATTCCAGAAGTCTCTTAGAATTAATCCTTCACATTTCTCCTACACATTACAAAGCTCACACATTCTTGAGATATATATAAAAACATGTATATTTTCTAATATTTAATCATAAATTCACTTATAATACAGAAATGAATAAATTGGAAAATAAGAAGGTGAAACCAAAATGTATTTATGAAAATGATATAATGAAAGGTTAATGGGATGATGAGATGTAATGAATAGTGAAGGGAAAGGTGGATTGAAATACCACATTTCTAAGTCCCAACATCCCTACCAACTGAACTTGTTGCATGTCCTCATGCAACCATGCATGGATCTCTTTGGCATTTGAACTTTGGCTTTACACGATGATATATTTTTAATAATGAATGTTTCCAGGATATGTGAAGGAAATGAGTAACAACTTACATTTTCTTATGGATGGTTCTCATGTGACAACCATGAATACAAAGAATGTTTGTTCTTGTGTTAGCAACATTCATTTCATTTTCTGTTCTCTTTTCTTATGGTTGGTTCTTGTGTGATAACCATGAATACAAAGAATGTTGGTTCTTGTGTCAACAACATTCATTTCATTTCGTGTTCTCTTGCTGCAATAATAATGTAAACACTCACTGGAAATATTAAGCTATCAATGTGCATAAGAAAGCCCTTTTGTAATATTCATGAAGCATGCGAATATGTATATTAATGCATATGAAGCAAAGTGCAACAAATTATTGTTGGAAAAGAAATGTTGGTGAATGGTAAATAAGAAAAAAAATGGAGTGATAGTGCTGGAGAAATGGAATCATGGTAGTGAATATGTGGTGAATATAGTTCCCCCCCCCCCCCCCCAACTCATCTGCTGCATGTCCTCATGCAACTTGGCATGGGTCATGAAAGGAAATGGAGCATGATGAGGGAATTTTCCAAAATATTCAAGTCAAGATATAAGGAATTGCATGATTAAAGATTAGAAAACAACATACTTCCACTTACCTTAAGAATGATGAACTATGTAACAGGGAACAGCCGCCGTTGCTGTCGAATCATGAAAACGTGATCGTGCCGTAGGCCGTGAATCGTAACTACTAGAACATGAAGGTTTTACTACAGCAGGATCATGAAAATGTAACTGTGAATACTAATGTTTTTGTAACTGGATCCTGGGAAATGAAGGAATTTGAACTGCTGATGTTGAATCATGGAAAAGATAAAGGCTGAAAGTGGAACTGTGGTACTCTCATAGATCAGAATTCATACTGCTGTAACTGTTGAGGGAGTCGTGAAAAAGTGTATAGTCTTCACCTGCTACAAAACTTGATGGTACAAGTCTAATCATGCGAAAGAATGTGTTGGTGTTGAGCATGAAGAGAAATCATTGGATTACCGGCCATTGATGAATGTCGTTAACCAATGCAAGCCAAACTCACCATTGATGTAAATGAGTGCCAAGGTACCAGAGTACATCTTGCGAAATTCTAATAGAGGGTTTGACGTCGAGCCATTTGCAAGATCTGACGATCAAGGGACATTGATGTATTCCCATGATTGTCAGCGAGAGAACTTGCCATTAAGGCATGCAAGTCTCAAGGTACCCAAAAGGAACTCTAGTCTATTTCCCAGATAAGGTGATGAGGTCGATGGGGCAAGACTTGTTGAAAGGTGGGCCTTAAGGAATCCCACATCAGTCAACATGAGTTTGTACAAAGAGATTTGGTAGGACTATAAATGGAAAGAACTCACGGGCAAGCAATGTGGATCAACATGGCAAGGAAAACAAGGCAATGTAATTATGGAAAGGGAATAAGTTTTATTCAGAAGGAAAACTAGAAGGCAAATAAACTGAAAAGGATAAAGGAATGTATGTGATTCAGAAAAATAACTGTGCATGAAGTCGTGAAAGATAAGGTAATGGAAAATGGGCTTCAACACAAGGATGGCCAATCAGCTTTGAAGGAGAAATGTTACAGTGTTACAGCATGGATAATGGAAAAATTGTAAATGTTGGTGTATCAGCATGGTCGTTGTGTAACAGCAAACATCAAGAGGCGCAAACATCATGATGTTTATGATGATTTATAGCTCCTTCAAGTTGTTTATGAAAGCATGTTTCTCAAAAAGTTTTGTGATCTTTGAAAATCACTTCAACAGCAAAATGCGATCATTTCCGAAACGTGAAAAAAATTAGTACAAATCCTGTATGAAAAATTCGTGAGAGCATTGTAAAATGTAAGATGCAAGAATAAGTACAAATGTGAGCAAAAGAAATAAAGTGTGTGTTAACCTTTCGCCCGCACTGATTTCATCATCGATGGCTATCAAAGTGACTTCAAGAAAACAAATTAGGTTTAAACGTAAAAACATGCGTTCGTATTGTTTTCAAGAATTTATTAAAAGGTCCATTTGCAATTTTCATGTTGATAATACACACCAAAAGAGAAGGAAAAAAGAAAAACAAAACTGGAAAAATTAAAGTCAGATCTCCATTTCTTGGCATGCTTTGCAAAGTGTAGCAATACTGTCTCGGCGCTAGAAAATCTTTAGTTTCTTGGTGATTCATGTTACTAAAGCTCTGAAAGTTAAATCAGTTTCTTAGATGCACCTTGAAATTCATTCAAACAATTGGAAGTGATGGCATTGAAGTATCTGAAGAGCCAAATCCCATTTGTCCTGAACTCCAACCCACAGTGACCCCTTTCAAATGATCTGTGCCTGCAGAAACATTGGTGTATTGGAAGTTTGATGGCAAATAAGAATCAACATAATTCCCATTCCATCCAAAAGAAGGTAATATCAATGATGACGCAGAGGCAGAAGAAACTCCCACACTAGCAACAGGGAGTTGTGCTCTGTAAGATGACAGAGGACGCTGCATTACAACCACAGGTTCTCTTGCAGTCACCTGGACTACTTTAATATTAGATACCCCAGTTCGGTGCCTAATTTTAGCAGGCACTGTCTTTGGAAGAATTCCCAGCCTGACCATTATTTATGACAGGATATGAAACAGACGGGGCAGAGGTCGAAGATGGCCATGCAATAGGAACTGGCACTTTCCTCTCAGTTGGAGATGGTGGTCTTTTCCAATCACCCTTTTCTTGCACCCTCCTTAAAGGCATAATGGTTTTTATCATTCCTTTTAAAGTTACAACTCTTGATGGTGTTGCCTGTGTTTTCCCTTTTGCGTAATTAAAATCCTTTTCTTCTCATCTCTGATGATAAGAGACTGCGCTGATGCTTCCTTTCATTCTTATGACGAATTTTCTAACGTCTATCATTTCCACCTATCAAGCCTGGTGGATTCTCTGATCTGCCTATTCCATTTTTGTCTTTTTGATCTTCTGATCCACTAGAATAGCTACCATTGTTTGGTCTTTTGATATCGGTGTCATTTGCCAGAATTCGTATCGATTCATATGAATCGAACCCAATCAAATCATCCATTTCACACGTATTTGGCAGCGCAGATGCATATATAAAAAATAAAAAAATAAAAACACATTACCTCAAATGCATCGCATGAAGTGTAATAATCTGACTCAGTCGATGTTCAATATCTTTTGACTGTTGCTTCAGGGCTGAAAATATTGTTGTTTTAAGAGAGTTGCCAGCAAAGGTGTCAGGAGCACGAATGACAGTCAACTCACCCATTCTCTCCAAGTTCGAACATGTAGTGGCCATCCTTCTTGTCGCTACGCCATGGTGGTGAGCCAGTGCAGGAGTCCTCTTCTTTAGGCTTTATATTGGAAGAGATAGACCGACTATTGTCTGAACCTGAGGCGGAGGGTTCTGCCCCGTCTATCAAAGGGGCGTTCTCCCCTTCATCTTTATTTTCGATACCAAAATGTTTCCGAGTAAATACCAGTGTTGGTTGGACCTGAAGCTGTAACAGAAGGACGTCCCACGATGATGTTAACTTGCGGCGCTTCCTGGGGTTTTCATCGAGCATATATGAGGAGGACGATGATATTTTGCAACACAAGCCATGGCGGATGCTTTATTGGGGCATTTTGATAAGTCTTCCACCCATATAATCTATTCAATGCAACCACAAACGGTGTGTGTGGCATTTTCAGAAGATTCAGTGACTCAATTGTTTGGGGCTCCAAACCGATATCATGTAAACCAGAGCCACGTAAGTTTACAAGACCACAAAACTTGTGTACATTGACTGTCTCATTTCCGCCACCATCAATAGATGCCTATTCATTTTTGTTCTACCCACATTGCCATGTAGCAGACCAAACTAGTCCCTAGTCCACTCAGTACACAATAATCTAATAAAAATCAGAGCCATTCCATTCCAATCCAATCCATCAGGTAATCACCATCTCAATTTGGTAGGGAAGTGCTTATCAATGAGTGACTGATAGTATGGCTTCACTTCCTCCACATCAATTCTAACCCTACTCTTGCTGTATAAGTTATATTTATTGAATATTTTAACCCACTTGAGCATCTCCTTATCTTCATCATTCAACAAGTGCATGTACGCATCTTCACGACGCAGAGAGTGAAATATTATGATGAAGAGAGCTACAGGAGGCAATGTTGTGTTATTCATTTTAGCCACCAGGTACATATACTCATCGTGACCCCATGACATAAGAACGTTGTCCAATCTACATTTTTTAGAGTACAGCCCGTATTTTGCGTTATATTTTGGGTTGTGAAAATCTGGATTGTCCTTGAAAAACTCGTGGTGAACAATGGTTTCACTGAATGCGCATCCCAAAGGAACCCTGCCTCAGAAAGATAGCAAAAGTTGTTAAAATAATTCTAATAATATCATGCTACGGTGGTTTCACTACCTCTTTCGACTGGATATGCTTCTTCCAAGAGAAACGATGGAGAAAAACTCGCAGCCAGTAAGGAAGGGATCCGTCTAATAAGCAACAACATCATCATTTAATCTCAATAAAGTATGCCGATGGATAGAATATTTAGGAAAGCCAATCCATAAAAATAGTTATCTAACAATGATACTGATGGGATTTCGTTCCTATTATCTTGAGATGCCAAAGATAGTGTAACAACCCGTGGAATTTTGCCAATATTTTTCAATCAACATCCGCATAGTATCCCAAATTAGGTGTGAGAATTAATCACAGGAGAAAATTCCAGCTTTCGAAATATGCAAACAAAGAAATAAGAAATATCTTTTGCTTTATTGCGGTTTCATTTGTTTGCTGCTCATCACATTGGTTTGTTGTTGCTAGTTGTAGGTTTATGAACAGTGGGCGGAGGGTTAGCATCGCTATGGCTCAGCCACAAATGAATAGCTGGAGACAGAAACTGCACATTCCAATGAAACTCACAGGCCCCAAGCAAAACAATGAACTTGGGAAATTTCAGATTTAATTGTTTTTGCAAGTTTTATCACCTAATTGCTTGCTGCAGGTTTTAGTATGCCCAGAAAACGTAATCAATTGCAAGCTAGACACTGTTTCAGCAACTGTTCAGATAAAACGCTAGACACAGTTTCAGCGACTGTTCACAGTTTCAGCGACTATTCAGATAAAAATTCAGTTTGTTTTTATTCAGCCTCAATTCACGATTTATTAAAAAAAAAAATTTAGCAAATGGAGAAAAGAAAAAAAATGATTTGCAAATTAATGATAAAATCGATTAGGCATATTGCAAAACAAATTTTTTTTTTCCTGAAATTAGTCTAAATCATTCTTATTTTTTGATCCTCGTAATCGCACTAAGTGCGGAGGAAAGCATACTTATTCTAGGTAAAAGCAAAATCCAGAATGAAAGCAAAAACTGAAAATAAAAGCCTACCTACTCTATACTAATTAGAATTTAGAAATTAGTTATGTGTAATTAAATTTCCAATGAAGCCATTCACGTAGCAGTAACAACAATATATTCAATAGCAATTGTTCAAATGAAAAATGAAAATATTCTAGAGTGAATGAGTCTAGTTGCTGGAACTGCAAATCAACTAAATAAAAATAAAAAGACGACTCTAATCGAGTACTTACCTGGAACCATTGTTCGATAAAGCTTTGATAGGCACAATTTCTCTTACGTAGCTCCTCTTCTTCTTCCTCGATCTCCTGTTCGAATGATTGTTCGCCATCAGATGTGCAGGATTCTTCAAATGTTGAATCTTCGTTTGTTTCTTGGGGAGTAGTTGAACCTTTAATTCTTGTCAAGATCTTTTCTTCCAAGGAAGAGGAGATCTCGACTTCTGCTAGGATCTGAGTGAGTAGTTCCAAGCTGACACTCATTGTTAAACCATGTTGAAAAAGGGATTCTTACTGCACCCAAAACTTAAATCTAAAAAGCTTAAATGAAAATAAACTACTTGCGTAAATAAAAGCACTCATGCTGAAACAGATAAAAAAAAAAAAACACTCTTCACAGTTGCGGAAATCAAACACACTTGCAGAAATTGAAAATCGCACTTGCAGGAAAGAGGATCAATCAACCATAACAGAGAACAGGACCCTATTCCTCCAAGCAGGAATCTTCAACCCCTGTTTCCTGATATCAGTCACACTGCAAAAAAAGAAGATTAATCAATGGAGAACATGACCCTATTCCTCAAGCAGGAATCTTCAACACCTGTTTCCTGATATTCACACTTTGCATAAATGTAAACACACCCTACATGCCCTGACCCATATGAGGCCGAGCCCATTACAGTATGTCGAACGATGCATAGGTTGTTCCCCGCATCTTACAACCCTGTCACCTCGGAGTTAGGAACATGTCTAAACACACTTGCATGAAAAATCAAACTGAACTTCAATCCATCGTGCTTCCCCGGCAACGGCGCCAAAATGTTGGGTGAAACTATTGTCGTTTAATTTTTTTGTAGTACTTGCCCAACCATTTAATTTATCAATCTGAGGTTCGTATGCTTACGAAGCACATGCACTATATATGCAGGACCGAAGCAGAACTAATCTAATATAAATTACTGAAATCAAATTAATCTAGGAAAGCAGGAAATTGCATAAGGGAAAAGCAATATAACATGTGAAGAGTTGAATGAGAAACAACATATGTGAGCTCACAACAATAAATCTATCTCAAATTACATTACAAGAATCAAATGACAAACCATGAAATCATAAAAGAATATGAATCACAGTTAAGAATCCCCTTCTCCTAATTACAGTACTATCTCTCCAAACTCAAAAACTAATGAACTAATGGATTCCTGAGCTAATCAAAATGAAGAGAGAGCACTCTCTTATACACATGAAGAATATAACCATCTCATTCAACGACTCTCAACTACTTTCCCATTATTACAAGACATGATCCCTTTGAATCCTCCACACATCTCTCACATATCTTGAATAAGATATGCCAACCAAATCCTCCATGATCTTCTCCTTAGGAATAGACTTGAATAGTTATCTCCTTAATATGGTGGAGGAGATATTCCAGAAGTCTCTTAGAATTAATCCTTCACATTTCTCCTACACATTACAAAGCTCACACATTCTTGAGATATATATAAAAACATGTATATTTTCTAATATTTAATCATAAATTCACTTATAATGAAAAAATGAATAAAATGGAAAATAAGAAGGTGAAACCCAAATGTATTTATGAAAACGATATAATGAAAGGTTAATGGGATGATGAAATGTAAGGAATAGTGAAGGGAAAGGTGGATGAAATACGACATTTCTGAATCCCAACAAAAACCAGCTCCAATGACGATCCCCCTTCATACTTAGAGGGATTTTATTGAGGTTTTTATTATGCATGGGTCTCCTTACCCATTTATTCTCCTCCTAGGTGAAATTAGAAAAAAATAATGTTCCAAATTATTGTCGGAAAATTTGGGAACATTACAGTCCTCCCCTCCCAAATGTTGCTTGTCCTCAAGCAACTGCAAGGATAGAACTAGAAAGCCTCCTCTCAAGGCACAAATTCTATGAAGTGTTTGAGGAACATCTTCCCCATTTGTATACTCCATCTCCAGGCTATGAGCCATGCAAAATGAGTCACCTTCCAACTAGGAAACTCCTGGAAACTGTCCTCCACCTTTGGCTCCAGCAAAGTAGGTGGGATGAAAATCTGCTCATGGTAGACAATCTAGCCTACCCCATGCTGTCCATCTCTCCACTCATGATAAGTGTAGAGAGAGTTTTGATCCTGGGCTACAAAATACTTGCCATCAAGTGGCAAAATTAGGTTTAGACCTCCAAGGATCTCTCCCCCAATGCTGCAAATCAAGTTGGCCCAAGTATCTCCATACATGATGAGTTGGAAGTCATCATCATATGGCATCTACTCCATCATATGGCTCACCTCATAAAGAGATAAGTGTGCTATCGAGGTGACCATATCATGTCTCATGTTCCCCTTAGACCATGTAGTGCAAATTCTGTGGGAGTTTTCTCCCTCCAAGGACACATTCACCCAATGTGTCTCTCCTCCAATCATGCTCCCAAGGAAAGCTCTAGCAATATTAATCAAGGGAACCATAAGGAGAATCATGTTGGCTGCCATATGCAGTAAATGAGAAGGACAATGGTCCCTCAAATGTAGCCAACACAGTTTGACTCTCCACTACCATAGAAAATAAAATCATGGGTGGCCTCCCCACCATTTGCTTGTTGCCCCGGTTTTCTCACAATTCTGGAGAAAGTGAAGGATGTAATGTGCATTGTGAGTACATTCTCCATGAGAAATATCCTCCCCACATCCTCTCAGGGAGTGATCATCCATAATGGCCTTATGTATACCATCAAATCTAGAAGGAATAATAATCCTTCTTCGAGAAAATCCCTGCACATATATGGTTAAGAGATGCATATATATAGACAAATCATCATGCAAATCAACAATAATCTCACCATAGTTTTTGCTCATGTCAATGGAGTGGCTCATAGATGAGTCTCCCCTCATCCTCAAAGGGAAAATAGTTGACTTTCCTAACTCCTCCAACTTCTGATGATCCATGGAGTGCCTCCTCAAAGTCTTCAAGTGGTTTTTCCCACAAGAAGGAAAGAAATGTAATGTGGCCCTCATGGTTGGCCCATGGTTTCTCCTGAAATGTAAAACATGTATAGTAAGGAGAATCATGCTCCCAATGGGAATTCTAAATCCTAAGCCCACTCTCCAAGTAAATCTCCCCATAAATGATAAACATATCAGCAATACATGGAAGCATAGTACAATAAGAACAAGTTGCCAAATGACAACCGAAAATTGGATCAAGGCCCCATACAAGGAACCAGCGTAGTGCATGCCCTGCCTGCATTAAATCAAACAAAAACAAGTGCTCTCCCAGCCACTTGTTTGCTTCCACAATCATGTTATAAGATATAAACATGGAAGTACAACAAGGTGTCAATGGTGCACACCAAAAATCATGTGGCTTTCCCCACAAACCACCAATGATATAGCCAATCTTAATGCTACAAATGGCTTCAGGTACATCATGATACAATATGAAAGAAAGAATAATCCTCCTTGGTAAAATATGCTGCTCATAAAAAGACAAGAAGTACAAAACATAAGGTGAAATTGTACATTCTCCATCATGCACTAGAAGACTTGAGCTGAAATGGCTCAACTGAAAATGCTCCCTTACTCCCAATGAGTAGGAAGGTGGCTGTGACATCTCCTCCATAATCATCCGGGATCTGCATCTCTCCATAAGTTGATGTATGTCTTGCTGGATGCCCTCCCAAATGAACTCCTCTGCCAAGGCAAGATATGCATCAAGGTACATGGAAAAGAAGTCCTCCTGTGCTGCATGCAACAACTTCTCCTTGAGACTAGAATCTCTAGTCAAGAAGACTCTGCCATCGGAATATATGACCATATCATCCATCATATACTCATCATCTCTATCCGGGTCATCTAGAATCATGCATGCATCAAGATCCTTAGAGTACTCAACTAAGAGCTGAGATCTCCAGTAAAGATCAATCCTCCTCAAAGACAACACTGGTAATCTGACATGTGTAGCTCTCCTCATGCTATTGTCTGCTACTTTGACATCCCCCATTCCAAATTTCTCCTCCAAACTCTTCAACTCTCCATAATCCAAGAGTCGTGACCCCAAATACAAAATGTCTCTCATCAATGACAGATCTGGTGGCCTACCTGTTGGAATGCCTCTATGCAATGAGACATCAATGTCAAGAGTGGACTGTATATATGGTTTAGCAACCTTGCCCTTGCTCTCACAGTGCAATACAGTATTCCTCCTCTTTGCACTAGCTCTCTGAAATAGAGAAGGGTGTGTGCCTCTCATCACCTTATGTTGCTCTCCCTCCCTTCCTCCTTCTCCCAGCTGTAGTGCTGCACAATCATGCTGCTCATTGATTGTACTTGGACCTCCATGTATGAGTTCCTGGGGACTTCCTTGCAAAGTTGCAAGAATCCCTCTAGTTGGAGAAAGAGCTCCTCCTTCCTCTTTATGAGGTACTAGATCAACTCTAGAAATGACAGCGCTGTTACCCTCAGCTTCCTCAACATGAGTGGGCAACCCTCCAATGGTTGGATCCTCTTTTGGAAAAGGGGTCTCTTTGCCTCTTTGTGCCAAAAATGAAGATCTTGCCTCTAATAAAGCATCATGCAAGATATAAGCCTCCTTCTTAGCTTTCTGCAGTAATTCTGAGTCTATGGTTTTCTTCATTACATGCAAGGGTTTTGTTTGTTTGAATGTGTTTGTTCCCTTCACAAGTATTTCAAAATTATTTCTACCAAATATTCTTATCAAAGTTCAAATTAAAATTGCATAAGAAGAGGTATTTGCATTTCTTAAAGTAAAAGACTCAAATAACCACCATGCATAGACCTTACCTCCCAAGTGCAGCGCTGCTACTCTAATGGCTTCATCTTCGGGAATCCAATGCTGCTGCAAAAAGGTGTCTAGCTCTTCTATCCAAGCCCTGGCTGAACAAGTAGGGGAACCATCAAAGATAGATAGAAGAAATTTATCCTCATCATGTTGCTTGCTCCTCCTCAACATGATCTTGCAAAACTCCGGAAAAGTAATATGATCTCTAAACCTCTGGGTTTGAGATTCATACTCATGTAAGAACCCTCTATAAGTTCCTTTCTTCAGAATTTATTCTTCTTCTTCTTCTCTCATGGAAAAACTGGCCATGTGACTGCGCTGTATATCATAGGGTGTAGTTGCATGCTCCCATCCCCTACAAGAAAATATCGAGTTTGACTCAGTTTCAAACCCTCTTGGAGATCCTGTACCAATCTCCCTCATTAGCTCCTCAAATTCTTGATGAATGCTCTGTACAGATTTTGGAAGAAGCTTTATAAGCTCTTCTTCCCTCTTTTATCCATGTAATGGAGTCTTCATATTCTCTCTCCTTGATAGCATGATGGCTGAGATCCACTGGCTGGGCTAGAGATCATGCTTTGATACTGTTAGCTCCCTATGAATTCTTTGACAAGCAAATAGGGAGCTAAATTACTTTTGAGCCTTCAAGAAATGCATATCTTCTAAAAACACATCATCCTTGAAGCCTCCTTGTGCCTTTACCCTGTGCTAAATCCTCACTGTTGTTTCCATGAGAAAAGCCTCTCTGTTGTGAAGAAGAATGCCCAAAAGGCCTCCTTTTCCCTCTTATTTCATTCCCTCTAAGCCTCTGTTTTCATCATTCTTCTTCCCCTTCTAAATTCCCTCCTTACCCTTTAAATCATCCCAAATCCCCTTTTAAGCCTTTTAAAATACCTTTGTTTGGCTTAAAACCCCCTATTCCCTTTACCGAATCCCTTTCATGGCCTTAAAAAGCATTAAAGTGGGGCCAAAATCACTCTTTTCCATATATGTAGGCTTAAGCCCTTACGGCCAGCCCTCTTAACCACTTCCCCAGAACCAAGCGCTTAAGCTCCGGGCGCTAATCGCGATCGCAACTTACATTGCAAGCACGGTCCTTTGTTATTTGAATATGTTCCGATGCGATTGAATTTGGTCTATAGACCTCCGCGTTAATATTAGTCGTTGATCTGTCTAAAGATTCGATGGCCCAGCGCTAATCACAATGCGCCCATCACCCCTATCCATCCACTCTTCTGATTTCATTAGAGCCGTCAATCTGTCTCCAGATCGAATGGAGATCTTTTAAATCGCATCCCTGCTCCAATCGCAATCGGAAATTCTTGTTGTGTCGCCCCTCTGCCCCTTCCGATTGCGATCCCCTAATATGGTCCCATCCCTCTGCCTCGACCTGATCGACAGCCCGTGTGCTTCCTTCCACCAAACCTCCATTTCACCGCTTTTTCACCTGTTTTTCCCTACAGCCACCATCTTCACAGCTGCACCACCATTCCTCCAGGCCTCACAGCATCTCTTCCACCACCCCCGGGTTTTATAATTGGTTTTTTTTATTGTGCAGGGCATTACAGGGTGGTAAATTCGCTCCATCACAGTCACTGTGAATTGGAAACACAGAGAGGTCATTACAGCAGTGTTTCAGTAAAACAATAGAGATGGATTAAGCGGATTAAAGCCAGTTAACCAAACATCCAACACCTAATCCTGTGATCAAATGGATTAAGGTACAATCCAAAGATTTTAAGAGCACAAGAAACGAGCCATATTTGCTCGCAGCATCAACAGGACAGTTTCTCAGAATAGTACGCCCCCCCCGGATAGAAGTCTCCGTGCCTCCGTGAGCTCCCAAAGGCCATATCACTGACAGAAAGCCTCCAGTAAATGTCAGGACATCAATAATGGAGGTATGGAGGTCTAGCAGACCCTCAGTCGCCTTACATGCTTCAGAAGACAAAACAGAGAGCTTTACAGCCACAAGGAAGCTTCAAAGAAATATCAGAGGTCAAATCCGACCTGACGAAGACTCCAGACCAGACTACCATGTACAGCACCGAGCTATTAAGCGGAGCGACGTGAAATGCCTCCTCCACTCTATCTTAATAAATTTACTTAATGAGTATCACCTACTCCTGTTATCTTTCTTTCCTATAAATAATCCCAGAGAACTCATTGTAAAGGGTTGGACTGTGTTGTTGTGGTTGTAGTTGTAGAGATTCATTTTTGACTATTAGGAATATTTTAGGAGAGGGTAGCAGAGTAGTTGTAATGTAATAGGCTGGGAGGAGAAAGTCTGGACTGTAATTAGCCATCGAGCTCATTGTATGTGGCTGGTTTTGCATCAATTAATCAAGCGTTTTCACAGGATCCTGGTCTATTACTACGGGTGATGTTTTTCCCTCTGCATCATTTATTTACATTTTTTCATGTTGTTCATTTTCCTCTGGCACGCATCAGAAATCTGGCATAGGATTTACCCTCGCATGGTACCCTATGTTTCTACTCTCCCTGCCTTCAATGTTTTCCACCGAGTGTGAATCTAAGAGCAAATTCTTGTAATTTAACCAGTGTAGTAGCTGTTTTCACTGCTAGCTGATGTGTGATTTGGGTTTTTTGCTTGGATGTCCTAGCTGGTGTCAAAGCAAGGAAGGTTAAAAGTCCTCCTCCGATCTATAGACTCCAACTCTATGCTAAAACTTATCCCTGTTTTTCCCTTGGAGTGTGCTAAAGCAGACCTGGAGTTAAATGACCTCTGGTCCGATCTATAAGCTGCCCCTTTGTTCCCCCATTGAGAGTTGCCTTTAAGTATGTCCAAGCAGGTCTGGAGTTAAATGACCTCTGACCTGATCTATAGACAGAAATTGGATTTCTTTCCTTCTCTCACCTTCACTCTTAATGTCCCATTTCGCTATCTATCTATGAAATATCCTTTAGTATAGATGACTTGCCCTCTGGAAGCCTTGCTTAGCTATTTGCAAGTAATTCCCTTTCATGACTCCATAGCCCAATGGATGACACTTTCCTGACCTATTCTCCTTTGCTGAAACCTCCAGCTGCTCTATTCCTTTTCTCCCACTACTTTCTCAGTTTATGATCCCATGACTCAACCCAGGAACCAACCAACCAAACCATTTCAAAACCCCCTTTATGATTCATACCTAGCCTAACATCTCATTTCGAGCTTCAAAGACATACCATTCTTTGTTTTATGGAGAGATCCCTCTACGGGTCTAGGAGGGCTAGATCCTAGGATCCCAGAGTGGTTCTGATGTTGTCTCATATTTTGGTCTTGCCAATCTGGCCAAAACATGGGAACCCCAACAGATACCACTGTAATATTCCTTTTTCATGAAATTGCTACAACAATGAGAATATCTCAAGATATTCTAAAGTTAGAGCTCCAGCAATATGCAAGCACAAAAATGAAGCATCAACAACACTCAAATCATATAAATGTAAGAGAAAATCATAGCCCTCTCATTAAATAATATCAGCAACAAATACATACAAGATCTTGAGGAAATGCTACACAGGATAGGCAATGCCCAACCTCAAGAGACAAGTACATGAATCATAAGAAAACAACTGCTACATATGCATGCTCAAGCTATGACTACGCAGTCTATGAAGGGAAACTACTGCATAAAAGTTTCAATACACAAATATGTCAATTTATGGCTCAAATACAATAGGGGAGAAATATCTCAACCCCTGGAAACAATAATGCACAATCCCTAAAAGGATTGGTTGCAAAACATACAAATTGGAAATTCTACAGAAATGCCAGAGTTGTTGGGTGGCTACAGCAACTCAGAAATAGAACTGAATGGAGATGGCTAAATCTGATGCTCAAACTAAATGTGCCTCCTCCAATGGATCTTTCAAGTGAAAGGCTGATCCCTTCACCAAAGATCTCTCCCTCCAATACTCTGCAAGAGCCCCACTGCAAATGCTCCTCTCAAAATAACGCAGTCACTGGATGGAACTGTGCTGTAGGGCTATGGAATGAGTTGGCCTTGATGCCAAAATCTGCAATAAGCTTTTGGATGCCTCCAAACTGATATCCCAAAGGAAATAGGGACTCCTCCTCTGAAAAATAGTTGAAGGAGATGGTGTAGTGAACCCTCACTGCAACACCCAACAACACAATATTATTCTGCTGTAGAAATAACGGTGTCTTGATGGAGGATGCTTGGCCTCAAGCCTATATGTGAGTAAAATGAAGAACAGTCCCTCAAGAAACCTCTCAATAAGGAGAAGGAATCCTAAACAGGAATTCCTCCAGCAATTCTTGCTAAGCAGCAAAGAATGCTCCAATTGTCTGACTAGACAATGAGATGAATAATACAAGAATGAGAAACAATTGTTGCCTTGTCCTCCTTTTAAACAAATGAAAGCTCTTTCTCCATGGGCCCCATCCATTAGGGTTTCCTCCACCAAATATCCCTTTCCTCATTCACACTACACTGGCTTCCTAAGTAAGCCACTCCTCCTATGGCAGTGTTGTTGACTTGGTCAAACTGGACCTTGTCCACTTGCAAATAACCCTGTTCACACATGAGGGTGTGAAAACCAACTCCAATGATGATCCCCCTTCATACTTAGAGGGATTTTATTAAGGTTTTTATTATGCATGGGTCTCCTTACCCATTTATTCTCCTCCTAGGTGAAATTAGCAAAAATTAATGTTCCAAATTATTGTCGGAAAATTTGGGAACATTACAGAGGGAAACATCAAACCAACTTTGGAATCCAAGACCTAGCTTTCCTGGACTTAGAGAGGGCTCTCTCTGTTAGATATAACTTTGTTTAGAGGGGAATTTTAGGCTAGCTATTAGTGCATAGGTTTGTTTGAAGATTTGGTTGAGGTAGTAGAAGTGGGCCATTGGGATATGGATACAAACAGGTGTAAAAAAACTCAAATAGATGAATAACTGAGGTAAGGTGCAACCAGGCAAGCTAGCCATGTCAATGGATATTTACAACTTGTGAAATGGAAAAGAGGAGATTAAGGTTAAACATGAATGCAGAGCAGCCTGTATCTGAAGTCTACATTCTGGTCTCAACATGGATGCAGAGCAGGCCATCTCTAAATTATTCATCCAAGTCTTAGAGGAAAACATAATGTGTTGTTTCAAGAATAAGTTGGGTACCCTATGGTAAATCCTACCCAAATGTTTCTATCCGCAATAAAGAAAGAAAACAATATGTAAAATAGAAGAATCACAAATTACATGGGAGAAGCACTTCGCCACATATCGTAACATAAGAATCTGGAAAACAACATACTCATTCATTCATCCAAAAGAGAGTGCTTACAACCAACATAATCTATTACAATAGTTTTTTCCCCTTCCAAGCCTTATTTCATACTGCTAATGCATACAGTATTTATAGAAAACTTGAGTCGGCTAATCTGTCTACTGCAGTAATTACATTCAAGAAAAAATGGACAAGTGGAAACACACAGGTGGTGATGAGACAAGCCTAGCTTGCAGCAGTGTCTTTTGGTAGACTGTTATTAATTACAGAGTGGTTAGAAACTAGTTCAAGTAACGATGAAGAGGAAGCAAATAAAGTATTCCTGACATCTGTCCCTGCTCTTCAGAAAACCGGTGTTGGGAAATTAAGTCTGGTGCAGCGTTAGCTATTTTCATTTATTAATGCTAGGTGTTTATGTGCTTTGCTGCCCCTTTAGTCTCTCCTGTTACACCTCTGCATCAATGCCCGACTCAACCTTCTCTGTCTTTTTTCTTGTGATGTTCAGCGTCACCCTACCTTTTACTCCTCTATCAAGTTCAACTCAAGTCTTTCTCTCATGTATAGCCTATTTCCTCATAAATGGCACACAGACCTTATATGCTTGGTCGTGGAGGGATGGAATTTGGCAGACGTGGACGGAATGGAGGAAGGTGGAAACAAATTTTTACAGGGGGTATTAGGTGGTAAGCGGTAATATATAAGAGGGGTGCGAAATAGCGAAAAAGGTAAGGCTTATGTGTTAAAACACGGCTACTAGTGGGTGGGTGAAGTTATGACAATAGTATTGCGGACTTTAACATAAAAAGGTTTATAAATTAATAAGTCCCAAAGATCATACATGTGGGTTTTGGGGTTTGAATTGGATTCAAAGAATTTCATAATATGGAGGAAATGAGGGGGGCAATGAGGGTGAATGAAATGAAATGGAATGAGGGCAGAAATGAAGCTTGATCCCCATCACACCTTATCAGCAACACTTCCTTCCTTCTACCGGATGAAGAGGGAGATTGATTCCTTTGAAACTCTTTATAGTGATGAGTTCCATTTCTTTCTCTGGAAATAAATGATAGCAATGGAATATTATTTTCAGTAAAAAATATAAGCAATAGTCATTCACCTTGTGATACTGTATATTACATGACTCTAATAGTGGCTCCAACTGGGGATGACAACTCCTTCAGGAGGTGTCAATAACACCATAGACTAGTGGCTTGATTCATTGGGCCGATCCCAAATCTGCAACTTAATATAATACTAAAACCTCTGTGGCTGAGTAGGCTCAGTTCAAAATCAACACTCTCTACAAACTGAAGTCTAGAAAATACTTGCACTAAAAATTGGGAAGCAATATGAAACTAGAAATCAAAAGATTCTTAGAGTATTGAGCTTATTTGCACACCTACCTACTCTACTCTACTGAAATTGTTGTTTTTCTAAATGATACAATAATGCCAGTGCAGCCAGTCAAGTAGCAGTAGAAACATATGGAAAACTTGACTATTTGTCAGGACAATTAGCAATATAACTTGATTATGTGTCCTAATAACCAAATTTATATTATGTAATGGCAATTGCTGATGTATTTGATCCTTATAGAGAATATATGTTTGAAAATTTTAGCTAAAAAGAACCTCCATATAATCTGCTATAGGATCAATAAAATCATGATATATAATACTTGCTTCTAGGCCTTCAACAGGAACTCTTGGTTAGCAGGAACTCTAATCAACATGTTGTTGAGTCACCATGAATGTTCAAAAGCCAGGTTCTTTGAATCATGGAGTTTCTAGGTGAATAATTGCAGCCTTCTTCTGTCGGGTCACTGTCCACCATCAGTAATCAGATCTGAACTTCGATGTACTTTCTGAGGAAGATAAATTTTGTCCCCAGTATGGTCGCCATTATGTTTTCACTCTACAATTCTGAAGGTTGAAGATAGAACTACGGAGGGAAACATCAAAAAAACTTTGGAATCCAAGACCAGCCTTCCTAGACTCAGAGAGGGCTCTCTCTGTTAGATATAAATTTTTTTACAGGGGAATTTTAGGCTAGCTATTAGTGCATAGGTTTGTTTGAAGATTTGGTTGAGGCAACAGAAGAGAGCTATTGGGCTATGGAGTCAAACAGGTGTAAACAAAATCAAATAGATGAATAATTGAGGTCAGGTGCAACCAAGAAAGCTAGCCATGTCAATGGATCTTTACAACTTGTGAAATGGAAAAGAGGAGGAGATTAAGGTTAAACAGGAATGCAGAGCATATCATCTATGAATTCTACATTCCGGTCTCAACATGGATGAAAATCAGACTGTCTCTAAATTCTTCATCCAAGTCTTAGAGGAAAACATAATGTACTATTTCAAGACTAAGTCGGGTAGAGTCCGATTACAGAGTTAACATCATTTCAACCAACTTTGGGATTCTAGGATCTAGCCCTCCTGAATCCGGAGAGGGATCTCTCCAATATGTACAAAGATGGATATTGTCTTTGAAGTTTAAGGTGATGATATTAGGCTAGTTATGAAGGCCAAGGGTTTTGTTTGGTTTTCTCGGATGGTTGAACATAATTGCTGTCTGAGGCGGAAAGATCTATATGCAAATAGGTTCAAAGTTGAGAAGTTGCAAGCAAAAGAGTAAGCTTTGATCATGAAGACAGATGATGGCAAGTTTTCAATCCATTGGGCTATGGAGTCATAAGAGGATTTAATTGAAACATTCAAGTTCAAGACTGATCTATGGGGCAAGTCATCTATGCCTAAGGATCTCTTTAAGGCTTGATTTATGGAATGGAGTGGTACAACAAGAAAGGGAAATGACAGATGCAGAACAAAGAGCAGCCCAGGATCTGGTAAGTACTTTCAAACTAGCCAGCCTTTGACCAGGCACTTGAGAAAAACATAGAAGCAAACTAGGATCTGGTAAGTACTTTGAAACTATCCAGCCTTTGATACACTTCCAATAGAATACAAATAAAATGAAGGGAAACTTGAAGGCAACCTTTGGAGTAGAAACCAGTGGGCTGGGCTCACCCTAATCCTCTCCTAGCTCTTCTTTACTTAGTTACTTCCAAGACAATCACAAAGATAACACAGAATGGTCTAAGATCTGATAAGTACTTCGAAACTAGTCAGCTTTTAACACATCCTAAGGGAAACAATCAAATAGTTGAGCAAACAAGAAAGGGACTCAGGGCTAACCTTTGATTTCCTCAATTCATTCCCTACACAACGTATATTGAAAGTAACATTTAAAAATAACATTCAGCTGTGACAAAAAGATGAGGGAACGCCAGCATCTCTGTACTTAGACTGAATTAAATCATTTCGAAATAACACAATTAGAAGAAAACATTGGGATAAAGATTTCTCAGCCAGAGAAGGTCACTAATATACAGCAGGTCCTAACACTATTTAAACTGTTCTTTACAGTGGAAAATGAAACAAATTGAAAACTGAAATAAAATGACAAGTTCACAGTAAGAATAACATCACCATCAACATAGACCAGGATCCCATAAATTAGCTTGTATTGATTGCTTCAAACCAGTTACAATCTTCAGATCCAATGTTTTAATCCATCTCTCTTCACAACCTAACCTATCTATTACAAGCAGAGCTCTAAGAGCCTATGAAACCACTATTTACAGTCCAGCGTTTTCCGGCTCAATTACATTACAATGCTTCAGCAATTTACATTAACAACCAAACAATCCAACCCCTCACTCATCTTCTTCTGGAGTATTTATAGAAGGATGAGGAGGTGAGATCTGATGGGAAGATCTCAAATGCAATTAATGCAGAATTAATGTCTTCCTGGCCCTGGGAGGCTCGATGAAGAAATCATACAGGTGTTCCACTGCATTAATGTGCTTATACTTATGAAGTAAGCTCAGAAGGAGCTTTTGTTGACCTTTGAGGCTCTGCGTACTATTAGGGTTACTCTGCAAACATCCTGTCATTAAATTTGGGGCAGAAATAACTTCTTTGGCTGTTCTGAGGCATAATATATGATCCTGTTCAATGAATTCGGCCTCTGACTGAGCATTTTGAGGCAATAGGTGGCACTGCGGTGGTTGAGGAATCAATTCGCCTCAAATTATGGCGGTGGAGGTGATATGTCTGATGAACACTTTTAGGTTTTCTTTTAATCTGTGTTCTGAGTCGGGGATTAGGCTTTTGATAACCGTCTTAGCCGTAATCCTCGCCAATCCGTCCGCTAATCTGCTGCTCTGGTTCACTGGGGTCTTCAATATCCGATACTCTTTCTCTGCGTTGATTTTGATGGTATTCTTCAAGCTCTACAGGGATGCGCGGCACCAAGGCTCATGAAACCTTGTTGATAACAGTGTTCTTCACCCTGCGGTCGATCTCATGGATAATTCGAAAGAACGGGAGTCGTCACCCTCGTCTTTCAGATTTTCTTAAAACACGACGAAAGAACCTTAAAACCTGCAAAATACAATCAAATGAGAAAATCCTGCGTTATATGGGTGATTTGCATTGGAGGGCGTGCGAGAAAATGGAGCAATCGGAGCCGTTGATCGTATTGCGATCAACGGTCGGGAGTGTTCTGAAAAGTCAGCGGAGAAAAAAGGGGACTGTACGATGGAATCGGGTGGTTGCATGAGAACCGTCGATCTGCGAAGATCGATGGTGGAGATCGGCTTTCGAACGCGCCGGGGGAGATTAATAGGCGGGCAAGTCTGTTAAGGGCCGGGCAGAAAATGCGATCCGCAACCGTCGGATGGGAGGGCCCAAATCCGACGGCGGAGATGAATCCCGCTGCGGGGCTATAGTCTGAAGAATAACGCGCAGGTGATGTGATAGCGCGGCGGTTTTGGAAACGGGGTGGAGGACACGTGTCGGCCAGCGTGTGGAATCGTTGGCCGACGGGGGAAAACCAGTTTTGCCTGGGGAGCGGTGCGGGATGAAACCATGGTTTTTGAGAAAGGGCGCGGGGGAGAGGGGTCCACCAGGTGGGGCTCACTCCACTCCGTCAGATCTGGGGAGCAGATCGATGGCTGGGAAGAATTGGGGCAATAAAACACGTGGTTTAATATTTCACGCCAAAACCTTGTAAAAGATGGGTTTTTTGAATGTTTCAAAGGAAAAGGGCGGAGTGGGACCATGTTTCGGTTTAGCGCCTTAGGACTTGAGCGGTCGGTCGTGGCGCTCAGGCATGTGGAGGGAGAAACGTCAAGGGGCTTAGCCTAAGGGGCTTAAGCCTAACGCATAGAAACATGTGTTTTCTATGGTTTTCCAAAGAATTACAAAAGGAAATATAATTCCGATAAGGTTAAAAAATGGGTTTTTAACCTTGGGAAAAGAGATTAATGAAGGGATAAGGAACATCACATGGTTTTGTGGGGTTTTTATGAATAAAAGGAAATGGAAAAATGAAGGTAAAACGGAAGCAAGGGAGGGAAAAGAAAAAGGGATGCAACAGTACTTGACTAGGATTTTCATGGAATATCAGAGGCTGAGAGAAGGAAAAGTATGAAGAACCAACCAGCAGTTTATGATTTTACCAACAGACTTTAAGCACCAACAACTTCAGGACTGAATTTGTTTCTTGAAGGCTGCACAGAATATTTAGCCACCAGCTGATGGAATGGAAAATATAGGTGGCTAACAGTGGCTCCACTTGGGGATGGTGCCTTCTTGAAGGCATCAAGAATTCAGACCTGATTTCTCTGGGATGCTGACTGGTGCCTGACCCATTGCTTGCTCTTTCTTTTCTTTGACAAAATAATATCAGTCATGAAAGAAAGTTGAATTTCATCAATACAACTTCTACCTACCCCAATCCTACTGATCTAACATTTTTTCTTCATCAGAGTGCACTTGGATTGGCAAACTCTATTCACAACATTTTATTCTTTTGAAAGCAGGGAATCTAATCTATTTCTACTCCTTATTTCTCCCTGAACTCAGATTAAACAGTTGAGCTCAGATGTTTCTCTACCTAGTCTACTGTCTGTTGGGATTAAACAGTCCAACAAAATTTCATTCTCTAAATTCTACAGCAGAAATTTAAAAATAGCCAAGTCAAGATTGAGCTGTTTGACTTGCTATGATCTATGGCATAAAGACAAGCTGCACATAGATTATTATTTGCAGAAAATTTTAAATCAAAACAGAAGGCTTAAGATCTGAAAATTTTTATTATGGCCTTCTCTTATTTTCACAGCTCTGTTTTTTCCTTTTCAGTGAGCTATCTTTGCCTTTTTTCTGGTTCAAGTTTTGAGCGGATCAGAACCAGGTCTTCTTTTTTATGACTCAGAAAATAAACAGTTTTGAGTCATCTTTCTCTTGGGAAATTTGGTTCAGATTTTGAGTTTGTTTGAACCTTAATTTCTATTCTGATCTATTTACTGATAAGCCAAGATTAAACAGTTTGGCAAATCAAATTCGCTACCCTATCAGCAGAAAATTTAAAGCTAATTAGTCAAGATTAAACAGTTTGACTAATTAGAAGTGTGTTTTAAGGAGTGGCATTTAAGCTTGCACACTTTCAGATCTATTTCTCTTTCTGGCATGGGGCTTTGCCTTTCTTGTTTTCATTTATGCCCTCTTTTCTTTCTTTGTTTTTGTATTTTTTGATTTTTTCATAACTTTGAATGCAATGATGGATGAAATATTTACAGTGGAAAAAGGTAAAAAGGCTTCAAAACATGAAAAGATTCAAGAAAGGTAATGTTTAAGCATCCTGCCATTGACAGGACCCCCAAACAAATCTGTTCCATTCAGCTCTTGTAGGAAGAATGCGTTGTTTCCAGCAGCTGAATGAATAGAGTAAGGGCCAAGCCATAGATTGTCAAATTTACCATGCTTTCCTTTATCTTCCCTCTTTGAGTCCCACTTTAAAACTTTGTCCCCAATCTTGAAATTGCTGGCCTTTGTTCTTCTGTCAAATATCTTCTTGATATTGTCTTGCTTCTGTAATGCTTTGTTGTATACTTCCTCTCTGGTTTGCTGAAGATGAATGGTCTGATTTATTCTTCTGATTATGTCATTTTCTTCAGTCTGCAACTCTTGAATTAACTTCATAACTGGTACACCAAGGCTGTTAGGAAAGATTGCATCTGTACCATACACAAGCTGGAAGGGTGACATACCAATGGATTTCTTCAAAGTTAATCTGTCAGCCCAGAGTGCATGGATCAGCTTTGTGTGCCAAGACTTCTTGTTGTCCTCCAACAGTTTCTTTATTATGTTCACCAAGCTTTTGTTGGAAGACTCTGCAAGTCCATTACCTTGAGGGTAATAGGCTGTAGAGTGTCCCAATGTTATCTGATACTTGCGACAGAATTCCACCATTTTCTTTGATCCAAATGCTGCAGCATTATCAGTGATGATCTTGGTAGGACAGCCAAATCTGGAAAGGATATTGGTTTCTATGAATTTAATGATAACCGAATCATTGGCCTGCCTACAAGGAATGGCTTCTATCCACTTAGTGAAATAGTCTGTGGCGGTAAGAATCCACCTGTGCTGGGCAGAGGATGGTGGATGGATTTCTCCTATGAAGTCAAGTCCCCACTGTTGAAAAGGGGCTTCAACAGTAATTGGATGCAGAGGAAGGGGTAATAACTTTCTCTTGCCCTCAAACAATTGGCATTTATGGCAAGTAGTTGTTATTTTGTGTACATCAGGAAAAAGAGTGGGCCAATAGAAACCAGCCCTCAAAATTTTGTTGGCTGTTGACTTCCAGTACAAATGGCCTCCACACTCTCCTTCATGGAATTCCTGCTTAATATTTTTTGCATCAAACTCAGGCAAACATTTAAGCAATATACCACTTGCATTTTTCCAATAAAGACATTTATCAATAATGCAATAGTTTACAGCTTTTAACTTTAGGAATCTTGCCTTTGTTTTGGATAAACCAGGAGGTGTATTCAGATTAAGCAAAACATAAACAATATCAGTATACCAAGGAGAATTCGCAAAATGATCTTCAACAATGGGAGTTGAGAATTCTTCTTGGTTATCCAAAGCATCGATCATATTAATATCAAGAAGTTCAAAATTTGATTCAGCCATTAATCTAGCTAGACCCTCACCTTTGATGAGCTTAGTGGGTTTTATTTCTAAGTCATATTCAAGAATTACTGCAATCCACTTACCTCTTTTACCATCTGGATCCTGGGTTAGAATGTCTTTTACAACCGAATTTGGGACAAAGGCAATGATATGTGAGTGAAGGATGTATACTCTGAAGTCTTTCAAAACTTTTACCAAAGAAAAAGCTTTTTTTTCCATAATGTTATACCTCAAAGGGGTGTCCCTCAATGCCTTACTAAAGAATGCAATGGGTTGCTCTTGTCCTTGTGGATTTTTCTGTAAAAGGACAGCAGCTATGGTATGTTCTGATGTAAATGAGAAGATATAAAAATCCTTTGAAAAATCAGGACTTATGAGAACCGGTGTCTTGGTTAACGCTTGTTTCACCAGTTCAAAGGATGTCTTTGCTTCCATGGTCCATTTTACCCCTTGCTCCTTTTTCAACATGTTTGTGATATTCCTAAGGAGCTCAGCCAAGTTGGGGATGAACCTTCTCAAAAAGTTTATCTTTCCAATGAAAGACTGTAACTCTTTGATGTTTCGAGGATGAGAGATTTGCAATATGGCCTCAATCCTCATGGGATCAATCTTTATGCCCTCTTCTAAAATGATGTGCCTAAGAAGTTTACCTTCTTGGAGACCAAATAAAGTCTTCTTGGGGTTCAAAGATATCCCAAACTTTCGGCACTTCTCGAAAACTTTCCTCAAGTGTTCCAAGTGTTCTTCATCTGTTTTTGAAAACACAGTTACATCATCAAGATAGATAATGATGAAGAAATCCAATTCTTCCGAGAATGCTATGTCCATGGCTCTCTGAAAGGTTGCTCCAGCGTTCATTAGACCAAAAGGAATTTTCACATACATGAAAGTGCCCCATGGCGTAGTAAAAGCTATCTTTAATTGATCATCAGGGTGGACTAAGACTTGATTATACCCTGAATAGCCATCCAGCAAAGAAATTATTTTAGACCCCACCACCCTTTGTAAAATATGATCCATCTTGGGCAAAGGGTAGTTGTCCTTTAATGAGGCTTTTTTTAAATTTTTGAAGTCTATACAAAGCCTGATTTCTCCCGTCTTTTTCCTAACAGACACCAGATTAGATACCCACTCAGAATATCTAATAGGGACAATAATACCAGCATTGTGCATCTTCATAATTTCCTTCTTAACCAATGGCAACTGGACAGGGTTTATTCTACGCAGTTTCTGTTTGAATGGTTTTTGGTTTTCTTTAAGAGGGATTTTGTGCTGTATTATTTCAGTGTCATAGGATTTAAGATCTTCATAACTCCACGCAAAAACATCAGAAAACTCTTTGAACAGCTCTAAGTATTTGAGTTTAATGTGAGCTGGTAACGTTTTGGACAGTTTGATCATTTTCGGTTTTTCCTCATTGCCTATATTGCATTCCTCCACTTCAGTTTCTACAGGTTCCAGTTTAGGTTTGTTGGCCACATCATCAAAATCAAACAGTTCTTCTAGAGGGGCCAAACCCTTGGGCAAACTATCATCCTTAGAATGTAGAGTTTCCAATTCCTCTGTTTCAGATTTTGCACTTAATTCTGTTTGGTTTCTAAATTTGATAGTCTGAAGGTTTATATCTACCAGCTGCGGAGATGGTTCTTCTTCACCAAGGAAATTTTCTTCACTGCAGTCTGTATCATACTCTGAATCTGAACTATGGGGTTCAAACTCATTTCTGAATTGCATGAAGTCTTCTATTTGTTTATCTCCATCAAACACCTGCCAATATTTCTTGTTATCCGGAATAGCTGGTCTGAATTTTATCTGAGAGGTGTCATCATATAGTATTAGGCAGGTTCTAGCAGCAAAGGCCAAATTGTGGGTTGCAATGTTTCTTTTTCTTGGGACAAAAGTCAGTGTGGACTCCTCAAATGTTTTCAAAAGATCCATGACATCATTCCTGTAGGCCCTAAGTCTGGGGTGATTTGCATTATACTCCCCATTAACTTGCCTAATGATTAGTTCAGAATCCCCATATACATTGATTCTCTTGGCACCTAATTTTTTCAAGAGATGCAAGCCTAAGTGAAGGGATTCATATTCTGCTATGTTGTTGGAACACTGAAAATTTAATTTACACGAAATACATTCTGTATGATTGTTTTCAGTGTTAGTAATCCAGACACCTGCACCAGCATTTGTTTTGGTGCATGACCCATCAAAATACATAGTCCAGAGAGGAACATTTTCAGTTTGGTGAATGGGCTTTGTATAATTTGATTCCTCAAGTTTTTCATCGGGTTGAGGATTGTCTTTCTGACTGTCAAGTTTTAAGTTCAAAGGATTGATGACTTGCAGTTTAAGACCTGTATTTAGTTTGCTAGGATCTTCAGACACAATAGACTGTTTCGGCAGTTCAACGTTGTGTTCCTCTTCCTCTATTTCAGCCATTGATTCTGTTGAAATGATTTGTTCGGTAAGAGTTTCATCATTAAACATGATAAAAGAATCAAGGCTCGTGTTTATAGCATAGAGAGGGGAGTTTTGAGGCCGATCTTGACTTGTCACTGTGTACTGCATGTGGGATTCCCTATAAAGTTTTCTAGTCTGATTAAAAACGGGGATAGTTGCATAGGTCATGTCCATTTGCATGGTTCCCTGTAACTTAGCCCCCCAAGATCTTGATAAAAGCATTCCATACTTTGGGGGGACATCAGCCACAACAACATCCATGACTAAACATTTGGCTGGAATCTGAGCTAAGTTAACACAGAGATCTTTTATCAATCCTAGACATTTAACTCTGCTTGAGTCAAAGGAGTATAAGTCTTTGTAAGGTCTGGTAATTTCAAGACCCAGGCTTTCCATTACAGCTTTTGGCATTAAATTATGGGAAGCGCCTGAGTCATGCATAACATTGTGCAGAATTTTGTCATGAATGTTTAAGCTTACATAAAAGGGAGGGACAGGACCCTCTTGAAACTTTCCTTCAATATTTGGACCAAAAATAAGCTCTAGTTGGTCATCATTAAGATTGAGTGTATCTTCAGTATCTTCTAAGTTCAAAGCCTTCAAAATTTTGGACCTATATACATGTTGGGCAACTAACTCAGTCAAAGGAACAGAAATTTTGATCTTTGAGATTTCCTGTTCCAGGCTAAAAAGGTTTTGATTCCTTAAAGTATTGACTTCAGCCTTGTTTGCTGCCACTTTATCAGCAATAACAGTTTGCTGATTTGGTTTATCTACAGTTGAAACAATTGTTTTACCAGGAGTACTAACCGGGGTGTTAGTACTGCTAATGTTTGCACTCTGTTTTTCAATATTTTGAGCGTCTTTCTCTTTACCATTACCAGAATTAGCAGCCATTGTTTTGTCTTTTTGTTTAATCGTTTTAGACTTGGTTACAGTGCTATTTTGAGAAGGCTTGTCAGAGGTTTTATTGTTGGGGGTTGGTTGATTAGACCTACTTCTGAGTTCATATTCCTTCGAAGGCTCTATGACAGCGTTTTCCATGTTTTAATAGTAATTCTCATTATCATCTCTTCTGTCATCGTAAGGTGTATAAAGACCTTGTTTTTTATCGTAGTGAACCTCAAAGTCCTCATCATCTACCCCAAATAAGTTTATATCATCTTCCTCTGTTATTTGATCTATTTGTTCAACCTCACTTAAAAAGTTTTGATGAAAGGGAGGAATGATCTGCTGACCATCTTCCCTAGGTCTGTTCGGAGGCTGATTTCTTCTAATATTTTGATTCTGGTTTTGGTTTCTGTTTGGAGGAGTGTTCTGATTTAGACTCGCTTGTGCTCTCTCTAGAATGCTCATTTTCTTCATCATTTCTTCCATCATTCTTTCCATCTTTGAGCTTGAGGTGGAAGGGGTGGGTTCCTCTCTAAAAGATACTCTCTTTTCAGCTTTCATCCTTGCTCTCTTCTCCATAAGGTTAACTTCCACAGAAAGAGCACCTCTTTGCATATCTTCAAGGGTTGCAAAAACTCTTTCTCTGAGCGAATATGTCATGTCAGGATCAAATCCTTCAGGAAATTTGTTTAAAGCTGAGCCCTGAGGAGGTTTTAGTTCAGGGGAAAGTGCATTATACACGCTGTTAAATCTGGTACAATAAGCTTGTACACTTTCCCAAGGGTTCCTATGGAGATTGTTATAGTCGGCAAGGACTTGGAGAGGATTCTTCCTCACTTCCCACTTGTTTAAGAATGTTTGATGGAAGCCTTGGAGATCATTAATACTATGGGGGGCTAAACCTTTAAACCATTTTCTTGCTTCTCCCCCCAAACTTTGAGCAAACAGTCTGAGTTTGACAGAATCATCATCAATTTCATTTCTGTCAAAGTAGTCATTCATATTGTCCACGTGTTGAGATGCTGTTATAGTATTGCTAGCATCATATAATGGAATTTTGGACTGATAGTCCTGTGGAAGATTGACTAGTGGTGCAGGAAGGACTAAGGGAGCATACCATGCTGCCATGATATGTAGTGGAGGTGGATTTACAAGAGGAGGTGCGGGTTGAAGTGGAGTGGTTTGAACAGTGGATGACAGATGAACAGAAGTGGATGGAACAGCAGTAGACTTCTGAGCTGATCTTGGATAAGAGGCACCTAGATTATGTAGAAAATGTAAATCAGGAGTTGTTGATTCTCTATCCCCAAGGGGCCCACTTGTTTTGGGAGATGAAAGTGCAAGCTGAGAATCTAGCTGATCTAAATCGCCAACTGACCTAGTCCTGAATGGGTTCAATAAGTCAATTTGTGATTCTTGCAGAGCTGAAAGATTGTCAGGTACTGAATTAGCTCTTAGGGGTGATCTGAAACTAGTTGAAAATTGTATCTTAGGAGAGTTCCTAAGGATTCTTTCTGGGTTATCAACTATCTCAGGTGGATCGGGGTCAGGATGGGCTCTAGTGTGAATATTTTTAGGAGCCACAATGTTTGTATGTTTAGACCCAACTAAACAGGAAAAGTTCAACCAGATATGACAATCTTTAGGAGGTTAACTAATCTGTCTTCACAATTCGAATCCTGCAGCCTTGTAACCAGGTTTGAAGGATATTGTAAGAATGAGGGTTCTTCCCAGTGAAGTCTTAAGGTCTGCTCAGGAATGTGGAGTCGCCAGGTGGAAAGTCTAGAATGTTTTCAACGGGGTTCACTGTCCACCACAGTGTTTGTGAAACCTTCCTTTTCAAGAATATCTCAAAACACAACAAACTCTAACCAGAGATTGACTGGGAGGGCATTCACCAGATATGTCACCTCTAAAAGAGGATGAGATCCGGAGGCTACCTGGCCCTTTCCAGACTCTGTCTAAGAGTATAGGGTAAAACACATCAAAGATATAAACAAGATATCAAAAACTAGTGTTTTACTACCAATCTGAAATGTTTTTGGTATTTTCTGAACTATTTTTATTTGTGGTTTTTTAAAAGAATGTCCTAACTTTGCCTCAAAACTTAGCTACGGTTATGAAACAAAGACAGTCTATCCTTATGGCTAAGCCAGCTGATTTTCCAAGGTTAGATAAAAACTTAAAAGAATCCTAAGGTTGACCTAGTTTGTCACTGATTCAACCAAGTTTTATCTTAATTACCATTTCTTGGTAGTGCTTGAAAAGGCTGCTTTTTACTCTCGAGGTCTTATGAGGTTTTGATGCAGGAGCATCAAGGGCATTTTTTATTTTGTAAATATGTTAAAAGGGGGTGTGATAATTTTTAATATTTTATTAATTAATTTAAATAAAATAGGAGAAGGTGAGGATTTTTGTAAATATCTTTTTATTAATAAAAGGATATGAGGGAATTTAATTAGTTGAAGGATTTTAGGGATAAAGATCTGTCCTTTGGGGATGTTGAGAGATTTAGGGGTTTGTTGAGGAATTGAAGGGATTGAGCATTTAATTAAATGATTTTTAAAAATTGTATAAATAGGAGGGGGTTTTTGAGAGAAAAACACATTGAGATTGTGAGAGAGGGTGATTGAGAGCAGGCTTGATCAGCAAGGCTGTAAGCCTTCAGCAATTGTAAGGGCCTAAATTTTGAATATCTGGCCATGAATCGAAAGTTCTTGTAAGTGTTTGTTTTTTATATATATATATGAGGATTGTAACTTTTGAGTCATATGAGCATGTTGAATTTGAGTGTGTGAATGTGTTTGAAACTGGGAATTAATCTCTGACATAAGGCTTTGCATAGTCGAAATGATTCGATGCTATTTAACGTTGATATGATGATTGCTAAGTATAATGGTAAAGCTGTGTTAAATAAATCCACGCATGAGCTTATTTATGTCAAATGAATGGATCACTTTATCTCGATCTGTAGTTTGATGGACAGCAATAAAAGTACAAAGGAGAGCGCTAGTGAGTATGAAATCGTGAGTTTCGGAAGAACCAAGAACCGTTCAGGTTTAACTTTGAACAGATATTGGTGAAAACGTTGAAGAATCGATTCAAATTCAATGAATCGATGCTGTAGGACAAAAAGCAGTAACGAAATTGGTCTTTCTGATGTAGAAACTGGCATTTTACATCTTCTGGAATGTATGCAGAGATTTGTAATTGAATCGAATCTATTTTCCTGTCGATTGACAAATGAAACAGTAATAAAGATTGAAATGGCGATGTGAAGAAATTACGTTACAATTTAAATAGATGCAGATCCTACAAATGCACAGTCAACCCAACTGGAGCAGTTCGGGCGAGGAGTACTTTACAAAACTGGAACGGTGGACTGAGAAGTGTTAACCAGGTTTGGAAATCAGTGTGTTGGCAGCGTTAAAAGTTGGGCAAGCAGAGAAAGATGGGCGCAGCCTCTAGAAACGTGGAAGCTTCGGTGAACAGTAAGTAGTTTGATTGTGTTTTTCAAACCGGTTCTTGTGTTAATAACCGAATCCCATTATAAAAATTACCGCAGAGTTGACAAAGCATTTAATTGGTAATTGTATGGAGGCGTTAAATGAGTGATGCCATCGTAAAGATGTATGAACCATGGAGACCGATCCGTGATAATAAAAAATCATAATGGCTTCTTGTGGGAGAAATATACTGCTCCTCATTTGTTTGCTATCATTACATCGACTTGCCGTTTCCCCGTCGCCTTCTGAAGCACCTACAGCGCAATATGGAGGTGATAAAAGGAGCTGGTTTGCAGCTTGTCTATGTTGTAATTATCTGCGGAAACAGTTTACCAGAAAGTGCTGTAGACAATGTCATTGCCGTTACTGGTCTCTAAAGTGTGATTTGACTCATGAAAGTGCTGCAGACAATGTCATTGCCCGACAATGTCATTGCCATTACTAAATAGAACAAAAGTGTGAATTGACTCGTGACGTTTGAAGTTACTGGCCTCGACTGCTTTTTCTTTATAAATAAGACTGCAGAATGTTTCAGGATTTAGTGGAGAATAGATTGTCATTAGTGTGTGTCCAATTCAGTGTTTTATTATAATCAAAACTGATGCAAAGACACAACGCAGAAAAAATCTAAGTGCTACCAATACTTTATCATAGTGAGTGTGTTTGCAATTTTTGAACAGCGTAAGAGCAAATTTGGTGTGCAAAGAGCACTGGCTGATTGCAATTGAAGACCCAATTTAGATGAAAGGCTGAAGTTTGCATTATTCAGCTGGATGGAGGTAATTTAAATGGCATAGGCCAGATTGTTTTACTTTAAATTGAATTCTGGTCAAATATCAATTGGGAGCGCAGTTATCAAAACAAACAAATTTGAGTCTTGCTTACATTGTGTTACAGTGGTATTAAACACATTGATGCATTTGTTTGTGACTTTTAAATATAGCCATATGTGGATGTTTGAAATGAATGGGAATTGAGAGGGGAATGGAAGAAATTGATTGAGGGATTTTAAGCTTCCGGATTGAGAATTGGGAATGGCCAGAGGTGAAGTTTTATTTTGGGTGAGATGTATGCTTATATGCATAGAATAGAGTGAAGATTCTGGGTTGCAGGTTTAGGCCTGCATCAGGTTTCTGGGTAAGAGTCCCCAGTGGAGTCGCCAGAAATGTTAGGTTCTGGTGGCTCTAGCTGGTTAATAAGGCAATTGCTTTATGAACCAAATCTCTTATGTCGTATGATTATCTTTAAATGAAAATGATTCGGGGTTCCGATCCCCAGCGGAGTCGCCAGAAATGTTAGGTCTATGTAATAAGCAAGATTGGTAGAGTCCGATTACAGAGTTAACATCATTTCAACCAACTTTGGGATTCTAGGATCTAGCCCTCCTGAATCCGGAGAGGGATCTCTCCAATATGTACAAAGATGGATATTGTATTTGAAGTTTAAGGTGATGATATTAGGCTAGTTATGAAGGCCAAGGGTTTTGTTTGGTTTTCTCGGATGGTTGAACATAATTGCTGTCTGAGGCGGAAAGATCTATATGCAAATAGGTTCAAAGGTGAGAAGTTGCAAGCAAAAGAGTAAGCTTTGATCATGAAGACAGATGATGGAAAGTTTTCAATCCATTAGGCTATGGAGTCATAAGAGGATTTAATTGAAACATTCAGGTTCAAGAGTGATCTATGGGGCAAGTCATCTATGCCTAAGGATCTCTTTAAGGTTTGATTTATGGAATGGAGTGGTACAACAAGAAAGGGAAATGACAGATGCAGAACAAAGAGCAGCCCAGGATCTGGTAAGTACTTTCAAACTAGCCAGCCTTTGACCAGGCACTTGAGAAAAACATAGAAGCAAACTAGGATCTGGCAAGTACTTTGAAACTATCCAGCCTTTGATACACTTCCAATAGAATACAACTAAAACGAAGGGAAACTTGAAGGCAACCTTTGGAGTAGAAACCAGTGGGCTGGGCTCACCCTAATCCTCTCCTAGTTCTTCATTACTTAGTTACTTCCAAGACAATCACAAAGATAACACAAAATGGTCTAAGATCTGATAAGTACTTCGAAACTAGTCAGCTTTTAACACATCCTAAGGGAAACAATCAAATAGTTGAGAAAACAAGAAAGGGACTCAGGGCTAACCTTTGATTTCCTCAATTCATTCCTTACACAACGTATATTGAAAGTAACATTCAAAAATAACATTCAGCTGTGACAAAAATATGAGGGAACGCCAGCATCTCTGTACTTGGACTGAATTAAATAATTTCTAAATAACACATTTAGAAGAAAACATTGGGATAAATATTTCTCAGCCAGAGAAGGTCACTGGTATACAGTAGGTCCTAACCCTGTTTAAACTGTTCTTTATAGTGGAAAATGAAACAGATTGAAAACAAAAATAAAATGACAAGTTCACAGTGAGAATAACATCACCATCAGCATAGACCAGGATCCCATAAATCAGCTTGTATTGATGCTTCAAACCAGTTACAATCTTCAGATCCAGTGTTTTAATCCATCTCTCTTCACAACCTAACCTATCTGTTACAAGCAGAGCTCCAAGAGCCTATGAAACCACTATTTACAGTCAAGAGTTTTCCGGCTCAATTACATTACAATGCTTCAGCAATTTACATTAACAACCAACTAATCCAACCCCTCACTCCTCTTCTTCTGGAGTATTTATAGAAGGATGAGGAGGTGAGATCTAAAAAAGATCTTAAATACAATTAATGCAGAATTAATGTCTTCCTGGCCCTTGGAGGCTCGATGAAGAAATCATACAGGTGTTCTACTGCATTAATGTGTTTATAATTTATGAAGTAAGCTCAGAAAGAGCTTTTGTTGACCTTTGAGGCTCTGCGTACTATTAGGGTTATTCTGCAAACATTATGTCATTAAATCTGGTGCAGAAATAACTTCTTTGGCTATTCTGAGGCATAATATCTGATCCTGTTCAATAAATTCAGCCTCTGACTGAGTATTTTGAGGCAATAGGTGGCACTGCGGTGGTTGAGGAATCAATTTGCCTCAAAGTATGGCAGTGGAGGCAATATGTCTGACGAACACTTTTAGGTTTTCCTTTAATCTGTGTTCTGAGTCGAGGATTAGGCTTTTGATAACCGTCTTAGCCGTAATCCCCGCCAATCCGTCCACTAATCTGCTGCTCTGGTTCACTGGGGTCTTCAATATCCGATACTCTTTCTCTGCATTGATTTTGACGGTATTCTTCAAGCTTTACAGGGATGCGCGGCAACCAAGGCTCATGAAACCTCGTTGATAACACTGTTCTTCACCCTGCGGTTGATCCTATGGATGATTCGAAAGAAGGGGAGTCGTCACCCTCGTCTTTCAAATTTTCTTAAAACATGACGAAAGAACCTTAAAACCTGCAAAATACAAACAAAATGAGAAAATCCTGCGTTATATGGACAATCTGCATTGGAGGGCGTGCAGGAAAATGGAGCAATCGGAGCCGTTGATCGTATTACGATCAACGGTCGGGAACGTTCTGAAAAGTCAGCGGAGAAAAAAGGGGACTGTACGATGGAATCGGGTGGTTGCATGAGAACCGTCGATCTGCGAAGATCGACGGTGGAGATCGGCTTTCAAATGCGCCGGGGGAAGTTTATCAGGCGGGCAAGTCCGTTAAAGGCCGGGCAGAAGAGGCGATCAGCAACCGTCGGATGGGAGGGCCCAAATCTGACGGCGGAGGTGAATCCCGTTGCGGGGTTATGGTCCGAAGGATAATGCGCGGGCGATGTGATAGAGCGACGGTTTTGGAAACGGGGCAGAGGACACGTGTCGGCCAGCGTGTGGAATCGTTGGCCGACGGGAGAAAACCAGTTTTGCCCGGAGAGCGGTGCGGGATGAAACCACGGTTTTTGGAAAAGGGCGCGGGTGAGAGGGGTCCACCAGGTGGGGCTTGCTCCGCTCCATCGGATCTGGGGAGCAGATTGACGGCTAGGAGGACTTGGGGGCAATAAAACACGCGGTTTAATATTTCACGCCAAAAACTTATAAGAGATGGGTTTTTTGCATGTTTCAAAGGAAAAGAGTAGAGAGGGGTTACGTTTCGGTTTAGCGCCTCAGGACTTGAGCGTTCAGTCGTGGCGCTCGAGCATGTGGAGGAAGAAAAGGCAGGGGGCTTAGCCTGAGGGGCTTAAGCCTAACGCATAGAAACATGTGTTTTTCTATGGTTTTCCAAAGAATTTCGAAAGGAAATATAACTCCGATAAGGTTAAAAAATGGGTTTTTAATCTTGGGAAAAGAGATTAATGAAGGGATAAGGAATAGCACATGGTTTGGTGGGGTTTTTATGAAATAAAAGGAAATTGAAGAATGAAGGTAAGATGGAAGCAAGGGAGGGGAAAGGAAAAGGGATGCAGCAGTATTTGACTTGGATTTTCGTGGAATATCAGAGGCTGAGAGAAGGAAATTCATGAAGAACCAACCAGCAGTTTATGATTTTACCAACAGACTTCAAGCACCAACAATTTCAGGCCTGAGTTTGTTTCTTGAAGGCTGCACATAATATTTAGCCACCAACTGATATGATGGAAAAAATATAGGTGGCTAACACAACCAGCATAATCTATTACAATGGTTTTTTCCCTTCTGGGCCTCCTTTCATACTGCTAATGCATATAGTATTTATAGAAAACTTGAGTCGGCTAACCTGTCTACTGCAGTAATTAAATTCAACAAAAACTAGACAAATGGAAACACGTAGGTGGTGATGAGACAAGCCTAGCTTCCAACAATGGATTTTGGTAGTCTGTTATTAATTACAGAATGGTTAGAAACTAGCTCGAGTAACGCTGAAGAGGCAACAAATAAAGGATTCCTGACATCTGGCTCTTCTCCTCAAAAATTCGACGTTGGGAAATTAAGTCTGGTGCAATGCTGGCTATTTTCATTTATTGATGATAGGTGCTGATGTGCTTTGCTGCCCCTTTAGTCTCTATTATTGCATATCCATATCAATGCCCGACTCGACCTTCTCTGTCTTTTTTCTTGTGATGTTCAGCCTTACCCTGCCTTTTAATCCTTTGTCGGGTTCGACTCGAGTCTTTTTGCCGTGTGTAGCCTATTTCCTCATAAATGGCCCACAAACCTTATATGCCTAGTCATGGAGGGATGGTAGTTGGTGGACATGGATGGAATGGAGGATGGTGGAAACGGATTTTCGGAGGGGGTCTTAGGTGGTAAGAGGTAATATAGAAGGGGGATGCGAAATAGCGGAAAAGGTAAGGTTTATGTGTTAAAACATGGCTGCTAGTGGGTGGGCAGAGCTATGACAATAGCATTGGGGACTTTAACATAAAAGGGTTTATAAAGAAATAATTCCCAAAGATCATACATGTGGGTTTTGGGGTTTGAATGGGATTCAGAGCATTTCAGAATATGGAGGAAATGAGGGGGGAAAAGAGGGTGAATGAAATGAAATGGAACGAGGGTAGAAATGATGTTTGATCCCCATCACACCTTATCAGCAACACTTCCTTCCTTCTACTGGATGGAGAGGGAGATTGACTCCTTTGAAGCTCTTTACAGTCAGGAGTTCCCTTTATCTATCTGAAAATAAATGATATCCATGGAATATTATTTTCAGTAAAAAATATAAGCAATATTCAGCCACCTTGTGATACTGTAAATTACAGGACTCTAACATAGTGGACCCAAAAAGAAAGATAAGGGTAAAGCCCCTTTAGACCAGCAAACATAATCCTCAAAAAGAAGAAAAATTCAAAAGGGTTCAGCAGATAAAAAGACCATTGTCAAAGAAACAACCACCAGGACCACAAGGTCCATATCAGATGTTGAAAAGAAAATAGACTTGGACAAGCTTGCAGAAGTTATAGCCCATATGGAAGAAAGGTAAAAAGAGTGTCCTAATAAAATACCTTTTTTGCTTCCTAAGTAAATTTTGAATTGTGGCTCAATTTTTAGAGTGTATAAGTTTGCACAAGATTTTCATGTATTTTCTATGCATTTTTTAAAAAGAAACAGAGTGCTACTGGAAATTTTGGTAGCATTATAGTTTTTCTGCAGTTATAGGTCTTTACTAGAATTTTCGGTAGCACCTGTTTTAAATGACTTTTGACAACTGTCAACAAAGTTTCTGAGCAAGTTCAGGAATGATAAGGACTCATAATGATATGGATATGTCAATTAATTGTTGATGAGTGTTTATGAGGTTGTTGAAGGTCACATTTAATGAATACAGATGATTATTAAAGAGTCAAGGTCATGAAGAGACAAATCAGCAGAAAAGGGGGCAGCATGTCAGCACACTCAGCAACACAATCCAAACGGTCTTCTCTTCTCTCATCTACATCTATCCTGTTAGTTATATTTTGATGGGATATATATTTAATGTCCTATAACACCTATGTAATGTGAGGAAGAGTGGTTACTTCCTTTTAGGAGAGATGGAGTTGGTGCCTCTCTCTCTATATATATCATTTCTAAATACCATTTCAAGGTTGGACTTTGGTCGACCTGAAGACTTATTATAATAAATAAAACTCCTTTTGTACTTCATGCTGGAGGATTTTGTGATTCAAGGACTATCTAATGTATGGTGTGTTTCTCTCATTATTTATTTCTTCTGATTTATGAGTTGCAGTAACTAGTAAAGTATGAGTGAGAGAACTATTAGAGGATCTAATAGTTAATTATCAACTATTTAGTCTTCTGCAAATCATATATATGTTTTAGAGCATGTTAGTGAAGGTTTCATGAAGGCTTTATGAAATTATTTATATATGTATGCTACTTTCTAAATGATTTTTCCTTTACATAAAACATAGTTTATGTAAACAACCACTATTGTAGCTGTGTGACCGGTTTAGGATATGCATATTTTATTAGATTGAGTACTAGCTATCTTTCTGCTTTCAATTGTTACAATATTATCCCTATACTTCCAATTTACCCATATAATTTATACTTTCCAAACGCATGAAAGTATAAAAGAGAAAAAATGAATTCAAACTCTTTAAGAAGCCATCCCACCACTCAAAACCTTTTACTTTGAATGAACTATGATGTGTAAGGCTTACTCCTTTGCAGTCAAGGAGTGACTCCTTGCACTAAAATATTTGGCGTTGTTTTCGGGGAGGCGAATTGAAGTTTATCCCTGTGTGAATGACAAAGTTATAAGTCTGGTTCTGAGGTGTACAATTCGAGTTGTCTTTTTAGGTTACTTCACACCTGGCGACTCCATTGTTGAATTGTTGGCTCCTAGAAGGACTAGAACCAGGGCTAACCCATATTCCCCTTTGAGAATCCCATTCCCTGGCCCTAAGAATCTAATCAAGAAAAAGAGTAAACGAAATTTTCCTGCCTCTACTATTGTTTTCTCAAAGGTTGTCCCTAAAGAAGTGCTGCAAATTCTTTCCCCTAATTTTGTAGAATTTTCTGTACCTCCCATTTTTTTCCATCCAAAAAACAGTATCTACATCAAATGTCGGTGCTTCATCATCTGTTGTTCACAATCCACCAATTTTTGTTCCATAAATCCCAACAAATCATACCATGGTAGCACAAAACCCACCCCCTAACTGAATGGATGCAATTGTTGCTGCTAGGTATGCCCATTTAGTTTTACCTCAGCCTATGAATGCATTACCTGCAGGATATTATCTCAAGTATATGCCTAAATTTAGTGGCGAGGGAGAGGCAATAGCTGAAGAATGCCTTGTTGATTTTTATGCCTATGCTGACAATCTGAATATTGAGCATGAAGATGTCTGGATGAGAGTTTTTGTTCAGAGCCTTGATGGTGATGTTAGGAAATGGTTTAGATCTTTGACATTTGGTAGCATCACTGGAATTGAAACCCAAGATGAAACATTTTAAGGAAATGGGGTCATAAGAAAGATTTTATGTATTATATCATTGAAATTGGTGCAATAAAAAGAAAAGGAGGACCAGTTTTTGATTTTCTATGAGATTCAATAAGTTGTATAGCAAAATACCTACTGAAATCAAGCCTACTGAAGCTTTAGCCAAAATCACTTATTATGGTACCTTTGATCCTGATTTTTGTTTATTATTGAGAGAAAGAAGATCTACAGCACTAACAAAAATGTAGGATAATTCACTGGAGGTAGAATCTAATGTGTTAGCAGCTGATAGGTCGAGAGAAGGGATTGACAGAGAAAAAAGGAAGAAAAAAGCTGAAGTTTCATCTTCAGGAACTTCTGACATAGATCCTAAGCTAGACGAGTTGACCAAGATGGTTAAGTCATTGACCACTGAGATGTCCAAGCTCAAGATGGAATTAATACCAGCTACTACTAGAAAGGTTTCATTTGATCGACCTAATAGGCAACAGTTTATAAGACCTAATGCTCCTCAAATTTTGCAGCAGGAAAGAAGAGATGGTGATGATCAAACAGTGGAGCCCCCTTTGCAGAATGCTATGTTTGAAGATGAAGAGGAAGCTAAAAGCTTGGAGAAAGGTGTTGATATCAACTGTCTAAGAGATAAAGAAGGGTTGATTCATCTTACACAATCACAGTATGAAGACTTCCTGTCATATACTCTGAATAATGAAGTGATTTCTAATCATTCCATGATTTGCAGCTAATCATCAAAGTAGATACAATCTCAGATCAAATAAGATTGATGATAATTCAAAGCCTGTTGCATAGCCAAAGAAGAATAAGGATTCAGTTAAAATTCTAGCAGAAAATTAAGTGGTTGAACTAGGTAGACCGAAAATTCCGGTAGCAGTTAAGCCTCGTTCACTTGAGGTAAAAATTGCTCACAAAATGCCCCCTATTTTAAATTTTGAGAATAGATACACAAGATTAAGATTCGTGTTCCTCTTGTAGAACTCATGAAGAATGATGATTTCAAAAATACTTTTATGAAATCTCTTCAGCCTCCACCTACCGAAGTAGCCTATGATTTTGTTAACCTTCAAGATGACAAGCCCACTATTATTTTAGGTCCATTGGTAGAAGATAGAGATGACTCTACTCCTCCCTTCTATCTATCTCTGAATATTCATGATAAAATCTTGCATAATTTCCTAATGGACTCTACAACATCACATAATTTAATGCCCAAGGTGCTCATGGGATGAACTAGGTCTAGAAGTAACTAGAGAATACCAAGATCTCTACTCTTTTGATTCCTGGAAAGTCCAATGCCTTGGTGTCATCAAAGACCTTGCAGTAAGCATATTTCGGTTACCCATAAGAGGGATGGTGATGGATATTGTTGTAGATGACATTCCTCCTAGATTTGTCATGTTACTTTCTAGGTCATGGATTAGAAGGTTGGCAGGAACCTTGCAAATGGATTTCACTTATGCTACTATCCCTGTTTTTGGAGAACAAAGAAGACTTTATAGAGAAGCTCAGCTGGCATATGTCATTAGTGATAGAAAATACCCCACTAATCATCCAATTTATGCTAGAAAAACTTATGTGGGTTCAAGAATTTTACATATGGAAAATTCTGCTCTGCAGAAATGTTTCAGATTTTGAAGCCTGGTGAAAATAAAATCAGTCATGAGGGTTCTCAAGTGTGAAAAATTTATTTTGATGGCTCATGTTCTAAAGAAGGAGCTGGTGCAGGAATAGTTCTCATTTCCACTTTGAAATAAAGCTCCACTTTTCTTTGAAACTTGAATTTGAAGAAACTAAAAATGTGGCTGAATATGAAGCTCTATTGATTGGTTTAAAAACAACAAAATACATGAATATTTCAGAAATTTCTATTTTTGGAGATGCTAATCTAATTATTCAGCAAATCAGAAATGTTTATCAAACTACGTATCCCAAACTTATAGATTACTGGAATGTAGTATGGAGCATTTTAGAAGACTCATTCCTGGCCTTTAACATTTCTTTTTTTTCCAAGAGAAACTAATATTTTGGCTGATTCACTTTCTATTTCAGCAAGCTCATTCAAGATTCCAATTCCTATAAAGCTGAAATATGAAGTGGAAGTTAGGTTTAGACCTAGCATTCCTGATAATGTCAAGCATTGGAAAGTTTTTTAGGATGATCAGGAGATTAGAAGATTCATTGAAGCTGGTGAAGAATTTCTTGTCCTAAACGTTGATCAGGATGATGATCTCATGAAGATTTATGTTGATTATCAAGATACCGAGAATCTAAAAAAATAGATTGTTGATCAGCCTATCATTCAGCTACCTACCAATCATATTCCGAAGGGGTTAATCACACTTGAGAACATTTTTTATCACAATGATGTTTTAGTCAAACCACAGTTGGCTGAAATAGAAGAAGAATTAGAAGATTTCAATTTGGGCACAGAAATAGAGCCAAGGTATGTTAAGTTGTCAAAATCTTTATCAAAAGAAATAAAGACTGAATACCACAAGATGTTTTGTGAATTTGTTGATGTTTTTTCCTGGAAATATGAGGATCTTAAGACATATTATACAACTATCATTGAGCATAGGATACAATTGAAAGATGGTACTAAGACATTATGGCAAAAATTAAGACAAACCAATCCATTATTGTTACCATTGATGTAGAAGGAAGTGAAGAAACTTTTGGATGCTAAAATCATCATTCCATTGAGATACTGAGATTGGGTTGCTAATCTAGTTCCAGTAATAAAGAAGAGTGGTGAAGTCAGATTATGTGTAGGTTTCAGGAATCTTAACAAATGCTCCAAGAAATATAATTATCCATTTTCAAATATGGAGCATATTCTTCAAAAGGTAACTGGGTCAGACATAATTTCCATGTTAGATGGGTTCTCCAAGTATAATCAAGTATCTGTTTGGCCGGAAGATTGATAGACGACAACATTCACTACTCCTTGGGTAACATTCATGTATGAAAATATGCCATTTGGGCTTATGAATGCTAGAGCCACTTTTCAGCGTGTTATGGACATTTTATTCATTGGAGAAAAAGACAAATTCTATGTTATCTATTTAGATGATATTATTGTTTTTCAGCTTCAAATCAATAGCACCTTTAGTACTTGAGACAACTATTTGTTAAATGTAGAAAATATGGTATATCATTGAATCCAAAGAAGTCTTATTTTTCTCTTAAAGAAGGTGACATGTTGGGTCACATAGTTTCTAAAGATGGAGTGAAAATTTATCCGAAAAGAGTGATTGCAATTCAGGTATTAACACTTCCAAGATCCAAGAAAGAGATTCAATCTTTCCTTGGTAAGATCAGTTTTTTAAGAAGGTTCATTCCCAATTTTGCTGAAGTGGTGAAACATATTATTTGCATGCTGAAGAAGGACAAAGAAGTTAAATGGACATTTGAAGCCAGAAATTCATTTGAGTTGATAAAAAAAGCTATCACTGAAGCACCTCAGTTGGCAAGACATGAATACTTGTTACACAACAATTTGTCACTGTCCCTGCAATCCCCAACTCGCACATTTCTATCACCAATAAGCAGTGTCATGCTTTAAAAATACCATCCTTGCATCCCTTTTGATGAAAGGAACATTCTTCTTGTTGACATTTCCCTAGGCAGAGCTGTGAAAATCCTTATTTTTGCCTTGGCGCGAGTAGCCCGTTACACCCTTGCGCCAACTCGGAAATTTAACATTGTGCCTGCGCCACTTGGCACTTTGTGCCAGTTAGACACCCGTGCCAAGCTGTTTATGGAATGTTTTTTAAAAAAAGAGGTGAAGGTTCCATTCCAACCACCTCGAGGATGATTCATTGGGAGTGGTTGAACTGAAACAACCACAGACTCCTTCCTTTAGTTAGTAGTTTCCACCTCCCTTGGAACTCTCCTAAAGGATAGGACTCCCTCCCACCTTTGTAGGGATCCCAACCTCCTCTCTTTCCTCTATATAATAAGCTATATCTTTTAGTAGAAGCTAGTTGAACGATTGAATAGCTGAACTAGGAGAATTATACTATAGCTAAGCTGCTAGAGAAGATAGAGTAAGAAAGATTGTGTTGAGAGAGCTCGAGTTGATGACTTCTAAGAGAGATTGAGTCCGAATTCCCTGACCAACAGTTGAGACACGCTTCGTTTGAACCCCGCTGGAGGAGACTGCGACATCAAAGCATCGGTTGTACTCCTCCTTCTACTCATTAATATACATGACTACTGTTTGATTCCACTATTGTGTTATGATGTTTATTTGAGGCAATATGTTTAGCCCTCTTTGACTGGATAATAGTTGTGAATGAAACTATTATGTTATATGTTGTTCTTTTTCTTTGTCCTATGTGCAGGTATCTGAGCGTGACAACGAACGGATTGTGATTTGCCAAGGCGGGAGCGAGAGGCCACTACTCTTTCTGCAACATCGACAGCATTGGATTCAAGGTAGATCATTCTACTATGTCTTTTGTTCATTCATTAACTAGGAAGCAACACTTTAGCGTGTCATTTTGTTACTAGACCCACCCTAGGGCTAGAGGGATCGTCTCTGTCCGCAGAGAGGATTTACCTTCATAAAAAATTGGCGACTCCACTAGGGATCAGTGCAAGTTTGTCGTGTCATCCTATTGGGTTAGTTTCAATTCTTGGTTTAGTTATCTGTCTTTTTCTGGTTTGTTTGCTAAGTTTCCATCCTCCGTTCAACTCCAGAGAATCAAGGTTTACCTCTGCTCATTAGGTTAGGGTTTTTCCTCTTTTTCCCTTAGGAATCCATCTTGGCACATTTTTTGTCTAGATAATTGTGCCGATTGGCACAACTTGCTCTTTTAACATTCACGCCAGCTTTTGTATGGCTCGGATTACAGCCTTACAGTCACGCCAACCCCTGTAGGTTTTGGGTTGACCTCCCTAATGCATATTTTGGTCATTTTTTCTTGCTTATGGGTTATGTTTGAGTGTGTTTAAGCCTTTGCAAACTGTGTTGACTACTATAGACTTGTCTCCCTCAGTCGTTTGTTCGTTTTCTTGTCGGTGTTAGTTAAGACCTTAGGGTTTCTAAGTGTTCTTGCACACCGAGACTTCTGTTCAGGAATAAGTCTCTTTGATTTTTATCAGTCTCGTTTCGGGTTTTTAGACTGAGTTTTCTTGATCCTTTTGTTTTGCTGATTGAATGGTATTTTTTTTTTTTATTAGCCCTTCTTATTCAATACTTTGAGCATCGATTACTTTGCTTGTTTGGGTCGTTTTGAGAACTCTCTTTCTTGATTGAAAGTTTGCTCCATTAGATTAAATGTTTTTGTGTTTGTTTCGCTTTGGTTGAGTAATTCAATTTCAAAAAAATACATTCACAAAACTCAAACTAGTGTTTATTTTTTTTCCATTGAATTAGTACAATGTGTGCTTTATTTCATTGAAATTTTTTTAAAAAAAATCAAAAGATATCTCTGCATTCTTTTGTTGCGTTGAAAAGTGAAACATTCCTTTACATAACTAGCATTTGTCAATCTAGGAAGGAATTTCATTTTCGATTGATTGCATTAAGGGCATTAGAAGTTTCTTCGCATGTTTTTCTTGTGTGCTTGTTTGAAAGATTTCTATCCTTCTTATAACTAGCATTCATCGAATTGAAATGATGTTCATTTGCATATAGTTTGCATCTAGGAATTTGAGCTCCACATTTGATAGGTCCTGGAAATTGAAACATAATTCAAGATTAACTCTAAAATTTACTCAATGAACCTAAGTCAACATTGGAACCTAACGAAACATTTCTAGTGGTCTAGGCTATAGACGTGTTCTGGCATCTTAAAACCTAGTAGCTGTCGCTCGCCTTCTGGCTTCAGATAGCGCTAGTACAGACTTGTGCTCCCTGTACCGTCGCGTATATAAAGGGAGACCCCTCTAGGTTGCAATCCTTTATCCATAGGAAGCCGATTCTACCACCTTGTAACCGTGATACACCGAACATAGCATTTAGGGAGATTACCTGCACGTATATAAAGTCCTTGGTCATTTCTGTTTCATTTGATCACTAAGGTGTATATGGAAGTTCACGGAAACTTGGTACACCCTCTTGCTTAAAATTCCTGAGAAGTCATTTCGATATTTTCGTGACTCTTTAAATAAGATAAGAGATCATTGAGCACTTGTCCTTTCACGCTCGTTTAAAATTGAAAGTGACTAGAGTCATATTTTTCCTATTTCTCGACTCTTAAAACATGAAACAATAAATTTTGGTTTCAGTGCTATAAAATTAATCACCTACGATTACATGCCCATTAAAAGTTTGTTACTTGGTCTAATTGATTTCCTTGGTTCTTGATTTTGGTACCTTTGATTGGTTATCTATTTTCCTTCCTGTTCTAATTCATAGTCAAAGTGGCAGAACATCTAGTTTCATCATTCTCCCTGCCTCCTAGTGGTAGTTCTTTTCCAAACACTTCTTTCGAAACCCCTCAATCCACTAGGTTTGTCGAGTTCTCGCTGCCTATTCTTCCATCTATCCAACCCCTTGCTACTTGGTCTCCACTTGATGAACCAGTTGAATTCAATTGGCCTCCTTCAAGTGCTTGGTCCGGTTTTGGGGAAGAAGGGGAATTTCCTCCTCTTATGTCTGGATCGCCTTTTGTTGTTGCTGCGGTACCTCCTAGTCCCCGTAGTCTTTTCAAAGATCTTACAGTAGATTCAGATATGGATTATTCCAGTCTTGTTGGCAGTGAAGGAATGCCTATTTCTATAGGATAATATCAACTCTTTCCTGAAGATATTTCTTGTGCCTACATCCAATCTTCTCCGCCTTCGGTGTCACTTTCGGCTAGTTATAGGTCTTTGAGTTAGATTATGTCTGGTGTTGCATCCATAGCACAATGTAGCATGGTAACTCCTCCTTAGAGTTCGGTTCTCCCTTCGTTAGGGCCGTCACCTTCAACATTAGATCCATCGGTTACTGTTACATCTATCCTAGTTTGACCTACCGTCTGTGTGGCTTTGTCTACGCCTTTGGTTTCTACTTATGAGTTTGACGAGCAGATGTTGGATATTCATTGACATTATGCTCCTTCGATATAAGCCTCATCTACTGCTAGTGTAGTTTCCACTACTCTTGTGATTCCTGGCGGTCTTACTTTTGAAGAATATCTGTTGGCTGTTTAGCAGCAGAATTCTTAGGGTTCTCAGCAGTCTCAGGCTCCTGCCAATCCTCTCTTCCATCACTATGATGCGGTTGGTAATCCTATTTATTCATATCTGCTTTATTATGATGAGCATGGTATTCTAGTTTATTTGCCTCCTATTGATCCTCGTCAAGTCATTTCTCAGTTTAGACCTACTTTGCCTGTGCAACCCTCTGGCTTACAAGGACAACCCTCCCAGGGAAAACCTTTAGCTTAGCAGGGCCCTGCTTTCGGTCCACAGGGACAACCATACAGTCCACAAGGCCAACCTTTACAAGTACAACCTTTGGTCCAACATGGAAAACCCGCTGGTCCCTTGAGTCAACCTTTGAATCAACCCATATCATCTTTTGGTCCTAAGGGGAAAGTTTATCCGTCACAAGGACAACCTGTTGCACCTCAATCACAATCGCACGTTCAATATGGCCCAAATATTGTGCAACCAGGACAACCCTTTCGTCCGACTCCGGGTCAACTTGGTGGCCCTCAACAACCATTTCAACAACTGGTTCAACCAGCTCAGCAACCGTTGCAACCTGCCCACCAGCAGATTCCTTCGTTTCCATAGCCAATTTTACCTGTTTGCCCTAATCAGCAGCCTGCTCAACCTACTCCACAAGGTCAACCTGCGCAGCCCTAGGGTGCTTATTACCCTCAAGTTTCATATCAACCGGTATATAATGCACCCCATATTCCTTATCCTCAAAATCAACCTGTGTATCAGCAACCTCAAAGTCATACTTACATTCCACAGCAAAATCCTTACGCTAATCAGCAAGGACCTCAGTGGTCTTCTTCGACTCAATATCTTGATCCTCAATCCCAGTATCAACCAAATTATCCTGTTTTTAATCCCTATGATCCGAATCCTTCGGGACAGAATATATGGGGACAAAATACTGCTCGGACTGGGTGGAATTTACATACAAGTCCTTATCAAATATCTCCAATTACTTTCAATACTCAGTTACCATTTCTTGCTACGTTGGAATTACCCGATGTGTCGAAGTTTACAAATGATCCTATTCTTAATAATCCATATTGGCCTCCGGTTTCGACCAAGATTCCTGGTGATTGTCCTAAATTTGAGGGTAAACCTAGTGAATACCCCCAAGCGCATGTAATAACTTACCACTTGTGGTGTTCTTCTAATTCTTGGGTTGAAAATTCGATTCGTCTCCGTGTTTTCCAACGAAATCTTACTAGTGCCGCTACAAAGTGGTACATTGAGCTGTCTCGTGGAGCTTTCCAAGAGTTCAATTCTTTGGCCATGGCGTTCTTTACACATTTTTAGTTACCGATCCACTATGAGACCAAAATGCATCTCCTCACTTCATTGAAATAGGACCGAGCTACTCATATCTCGGATCATATTCATGAGTGGCGGCATCGTCATTGCATGATAAAATTTGAGATACTTGTTCAGCTTTTGACTCATTGGTTCACTACCTCCTTTATCAATTAGATTGCCAAAGGCATTTCTATGGGGGCATGTGTGACCGAGGAAAAAGCCATTGCTTATGCCCAGTACCTTGATCTCGTGTATTCTCAGTCTGGTGCATTATATGATACCTTTCCTGATGCTCCTCGACCTGGAACTTCTAAACTACCAGTGACTCCATCCGTTGATGGTATTATTGGTTCCGTATCGCAGACTTCTTAGAAGTTTCCTTCATCTAACTCTGGGAAGCAAAAGTCTACTTCTTCCAATAATGTAGCTTCTCAGTCAACTTCGAATTTTGGCACACCTGTAGAAGTGAATGTTGTTAAGGCCAATCCTAAAAATAACACTTCCAAAGGTAAGAAGAAGGGTAAAGGTAAGGCTAAAGCCAATACCTCGAAACAGGATTCTCAAAAACCTCATTCTGCTAATAGTTCTCAATGCAAACCGAAGTATCCTTGTTTTATTTGTGACAATGAGCACTTCACCAAGGACTGTCCTCAACAGTCTGAAGTGAGTCGATTGCTCAAAGGCACCTAAGGAGATCTGGCCATTCTTGAAGAACCTTTCCCTTAGCAGACTCAGATGGTAGAACACCCTCAGTCCTCTGCTCCATCTGGTTCGCAAGTGTTCATGATGAATGGTTCTGCACCCGTTTCTATTACTAATCAATCGAAAGATTATTCTGGTTCGCTTCAGGTAGCAGGGAAAGAAATCACTGATGGTCCTCCTCCTCCTCCTATTTCTGGCCCTCTTGAGATTGAACAGCCTAGCACCAAATCCGTTGTGCGACCACCTTCCAAAGGTGTGCTCCGTAAGTCTTCATACAATCACAAAGCCCATGCTGCTTAGCATTACAGTATTGTTGAGGATTTGGCTTAGGCACTGTTTGCAATTTCTGCTTTAGAAGTACTTCAGAGTTGTCCCTCGCAATGGAAAGCTTTGCTATCTGCAATAGGTTGGATTGATCCTATCGATCCTAGTTTGCTCGCTTTCGATTTAGAGAATTTCATCCCACAACTCTCGCACCATATTGCGCTCATCATTCAAGTTGGTATTAATGGTTTGAATATTCATCGGGCCATCGTGGACGAGGGTGAATACACCTGTGTTATGTCATCTACTTTTTGGAAAGACATTGGTTCTCCAGCTCTTACCTCATCACCCAATGCCCTTGAAGCATTTGATGGAAGAAAATCTAAACCTCTCGGTGTTCTCGCTAGTTTTCCGATCACATTAGAAGGGAAGACAGCCAATGTCGAGGTCGAAGTCGTTGATACAAAACTCAATTATAATCTTCTGCTCGGATGTAGTTGGACTCACACCATGTTGTGCGTTCCGTCCACTCTCTTTCATGTTTTGAATTTCCCGCACAAAGGAAAGATTATTGCTATTGATCAATTGTTCTTTTTCACTTCTTCTTCTGAGAACAACGTTCCGTATGTGGACAAGATTCCTACTCCCTACAAGAGCGTAGGGCCAGGCCTTTTCAAGGATCCTGCCCTCATGGGTGTTTTCCCTCTTCCACCACCGAATACTATTTAGATCAACATGATTTCTTGAACTGATGACCCCTGGGTTATCCCTTCTCCTGAACAGAATGATTCGTTTGGCGATTCGATGCCTTTGAGTTCGATTGAAATTGATTATTGTGAACTCATTGCTGCATCGAACACCCCATCCTCTGATTCTGCTCCTTCAAGCGTGACTCTTGACATCTATTCTCAATCCCCTTGGCTTGGTGATTTTGATTCACTAGATACTTTGAAAGAAATGTTTCCTTCCGATGAGGCTATCGTCGAAATCCTGTCTCTCAACGATCTATCGTAGGATGATGGTCATCATCGTTCCTCATTTCTACCAAGCCTCAGGGCCATGTCTACCTGTCTTGAGCATTTTTCCTCTCAGGTTCCTTCTCCTCCGCTTCAAACACCTGTTGAGGTCCATGAGGGTTTTTCAGAAGGTATCTTGAGTAACATCACTCAGACGATGCCTATCGACATTTCCATTAAACTGGGAATCGTCGAGAACATCCATATTGGGGTTACTTGTTCTTCGGATGAAGTGAAAGTCTATACTAGCCTTTTTCGTGAATTTTGTGATGTCTTTGTGTGGTCATACAAAACAATGCCTGACATTGATCCTAGCATCGTGGTACATGAGATTCCTACTTACCCTGGTTCTAAACTTGTTCGTCAGCGTCTTCGTCCGGTGCATCCTAGGAAAGTTGCTGCCATTAAGGCCGAAGTGGAAAATATTCTCAATGCTGGTTTGATTTATCCAATTCCATTAACAGAATTGGTTTCTAATATTTTTCCTGTAGATAAGAAACAGGGCACTATTCGTGTCTGTGTTGACTATCACTATATCATCGAGCTTGTCCTAAGGATAATTATCATACTCCTTTCATCAATCAAATCATTGACGACTGTGCCAGGAGTGAGATATTTTCCTTTATGGACGGTTTTTCAGGTTATAATCAGATCAAAATTCTCCCGACTGATCAACACAAGACTGCCTTCATCTGTCCTTGGGGTACCTTTGCATATAAGAAGGTTCCCTTTGGTTTAAATAATTCCAAGGCCACATTTCAACGCGTGATGTCTTATGCCTTTCACGATATTTGTCACATCATTCAGCCTTATTTGGATGACCTTCTGGCTCATTCAGCTAATCGTAGGGATCATCCTGAACATCTTCGTTAGATTTTTCTTCATTGTAGACACTATAACTTTCGGCTTAATCTGCACAAGTGTGTCTTCTGCATTGATTCCGGTAGACTCTTAGGGTTTATCGTTTCCAAAGACGGGATTCGCCTGGATCCTCTCAAGGTTGAGGCTATTATCAATCTCCCCTCTCCTTCCTCATTGCATCAGTTGTAGAGTTTACAAGGGAAAGCTAATTTTCTTCAACGTTATATACCTAACTATGCTGAAGTAGCTAAAGGATTCACACCATTGTTAAAACAGGGCATTCGTTTTTACTAGGATGAGATCACTCAGAAATCTTTCGATGCATTGAAAACATTGTTGGTCAATGCTCCTCTCCAACGCCCTCCAAATTATCATCGTGATTTTTCCCTTTATTTCGTTGCCGATTTCAGCACGATTTCCATGGCTTTGGTACAATACGATGATGATGGTCATGAGCATGTTATTTATTACTTGTCTCCTAACCTTCTCGACCCCGAAACACATTATGCCCACATTAAGAAGTTAGCGTTAGCCGCTGTTCAAGCTGTTCAACATTTTCGTCATTATATTCTTTTGCGTACAGTCACGGTGATTTATAAATGCATCCCCATGACCTACATATTGTCTCGACAATTGCTGGGGGGGAAATACTCAAAGTGGATTGTCATTCTCCGAGAGTTTGATTTGGAATTTACTGCTGCCAAATCTAAGAAATCATTGGTCTTTGTTGATATACTTTGTTCTCTCCCTTCCAACTTCGCTCCTTCTCGTTCTAAGGATGTCATTCCAGATGATTCGTTTTTCTTGATTAGCACCCTCGATCCATGGTACGGTGATATCATCTTCTATCTCTAAACTTCATATTTTAGATCTGAGTTGACGAAGGATGCATGCCGATGAATCCGCCATCAGTCACAACCTTATCGTATAGTTGGAGATACTCTCTATCGTATTGGAGTCGATTCCATACTCCGACGATGTTTGACTCTTAAGGAAGCTGAGAAAGCTCTGAATGATTGTCACAGTGGTGCCTGTGGTGGTCACATGTCTGGTTATGCTACTGCATAGAATATTCTTCGTGCTGGTTATTTTTGGCCTTATATTTTCAAAGACTGTATTGTCACAGTTTGTAAATGCCATGATTGCCAAATTTATCAATGCAAGTTGCGTGCACCACCCGTTCCTCTTCATCCTGTTATTACCGTCGGTCCATTTACGAAGTGGAGCATTGAATTTATGATGTGTAACCCTCACTCAGCCGGGGGGCATGCTTATATTATCGTAGCTATGAACTACTTCACCAAATGGGCCGAAGCAATGCCTACACTTGCCGCTGACGGTAAGACAACTGCTCAGTTCATATTCAATCACATTATTGCTATGTTTGGTGTCCCTCAAGCCATTTTTACCGATCATGGTTCCCATTTTCGGGATTATATGGTGGCGGAGTTGACTTCTAAGTTGGGTCTGCGTCACAATAGCTCAACGTCGTACTACCCTCAATCCAATGGCCAGGTTGAAGCTGTGAACAAAGTTCTTGTCACGATGCTTCAACGTACGATTGGGATCCACAAATAAAATTTCAATCTCATGTTATTTTCGGCTCTTTGGGTGTACCAAACCTCACTTAAGAATGCAATTGGGTTCACTCCTTTCCAGTTGGTTTATGGCCTGGAAGCTACTCTCCCTATTGAATGTGAAATACCATTGCTCAAGTTGGCTATTGAATTAATGTTGAATACTTCACGTGAAGAAGAGCATCTCCTTTATTTAGAAAGGCTAGATGAAACTCGTCGCTTTGTTTCTCTCGTTATTGAAGCACAAAAAAAGCAGGTCAAAGCTCATTTTGATCAGTCAGTTTCCCCTCGTTCTTTCGTGCAAGGAGATCTCGTCCTCCTCTATGACCAAGCTCGTGATAAGCTGGGGGCAGGAAAATTTCAACCTATGTGGCATGGGCCCCACATCATTAAACGTGTGTTGCAGAATGGGGCCTATGAACTAATTGACTATGAAGGTCATCCTCTTGAACAACCCAGAAATGGGTTGTATCTCAAAAAATATTATGCGTGAGTCATTCATGCGTAATAGGTGTAAATAGGTGTTGTTTTCATTTTTGTACATGTTTTCTGGTTTGTTGTGCTTTGTGAGAATTTTCCTGCTTATTGGATCTTTCTTATTATGCAGATGTCTATTACCCCTTATGTCAATTTCGCAGATGGTGCTTCCCGCAGTACCAAGAATTTGTCTTCGGCAACCTGGGTAATTTATGATCCTACTGGTGAGTTGATAGATCTACAAGGTATTTGTCTAGGACGAACTACAAATAATGTCGTTGAATATAGCGCTTTCATTTAGCTATTAACTGAGGAAATCAACCTATGCATTTTATCATTGCTTGTAAATCTAGATTCATGGCTTGTTGTTCTGCAACTCAATAATCATTATTTAGTTAGAAATCCACACATTCTGAGATTGTATTTACGTATTCATTTGTTGGAAAGACATTTTTATTTTATTACCTACCAACATATTCATAGACGAATGAACACATTAATTGCTAGGTTTGGTGTCCCTCAAGCCATCATTACCGATCATGGTTCCCATTTTCGGCATTATATGGTGGTGGAGTTGACTTCTAAGTTGGGTCTGCATCACGACAGCTCAACATTGTACTACCATCAAGCCAATGGCTAGGTTGAAGCTGTGAACAAATTTCTTGTCACGATGCTTCAATGTACGATTGGGATCCACAAATAAAATTGGGATCTCATGTTATTTTCGGCTCTTTGGGCATACCGAACCTCAGTTAAGAACGCAACCAGGTTCACTCCTTTCCAGTTGGTTCATGGCCTAGAAGCTACTCTCCCGATTGAATGTCAAATACCTTCGCTCAAGTTCGCTGTTGAATTACTGCCAAATACTTTTCCAGAAGAAGAGCGTCTCCTTTATTTAGAAAGGTTGGATGAAACCCACCGTATTGTTTCTCTCGTTATTGAAGCACAGAAAAAGCAAGTCAAAGCTCATTTTGATCAGGTAGTTTCCCCTCGTTCTTTCGTTGAAGGATATCTCATCCTCCTGTATGACCAAGCTCGTGATAAGCTGAGGGCAGGAAAATTTCAACATATGTGGCATGGGCCCTACATCATTAAACGTGTGTTGAAGAATGGGGCCTATGAACTAATTGACCACGAAGTTCATCCTCTTGAACAGCCTAAAAATGGGTTGTATCTCAAAAAATATTATGTGTGAGTCATTCATGCGTAATAGGTGTACATATGTGATGTTTTCATTTTTGTACATGTTTTCTCGTTTGGTGTGCTTTGTGAGCGTTTTCCTACTTATTGGGTCTTACTTATTGTGCAGATGTCTATTACCCCTTATGTCGGTTACGCAGATGGTGCTTCCCGCAGTACCAGGAATTTGTCTTCGGCAGCCTAGGTAACAGGGATAATTTTAAGGATGGAAAATTATCTTGAAGTTTAAAAAATTGGCGAATCTCACTAGTCCCTAATATGAAAACTATAAAATGTTTATTTATGTATTTGTAAAATTATTTAAATTTATAATGATATTATATATATTGTCTATATAATGTGGGCGATTTTTAATGTAAAATAATTTTATATTGTAAAATTTGGGCGAATCATTTTTATAAAAAAATGGAAATTGACGAATCTTTTTTTTGGAAAAACCATGGAAAATTAGCCCACCTGCGAATATTAGCCCCTAAAATTTTCCATGCTAGGTAATTTATGATCCTGCTGGTGAGTTGATAGATCTGTAAGGTATTTGTCTAGGATGAACTACAAACAATGTCATTGAATATAGAAATCTCATTGATCTATTAACTAAGGCAATCAACCTCAGTATACGTGCATTGCTTGTAAATCTAGATTCACAGCTTATTGTTCTGTGACTCAATAATCATTATTCAGTTAGAAATCTACACATTCTGAGATTGTATTTATGTATTCGTTCGTTGGAAAGACATTTTGATTTTATTACCTATCAACATATTCCTAGATGAATGAACACATTAACTGATACAGTGGCTAACATTGTATTAGATAGACATTTGCACAATTTGTAAAAGAATCATCATATGTAAAAGATCCATGTAGGGAAATATATATATATATATATATATATATATATATATATATATATATATATATATATATATATATATATATATATATATCGTTTGTTCTATTTGTGCATCATAACGTCAAAAAATACATGTGTGTTTCAATTGCATCCTGAGACATCATGTCTCTCAAATATGCAGATAAAATAAAACTTAGGTGTCTAATCAGCATGGTGCTCATGATAACATGTCACGGCCCATACTAGCCACCTCAGCAAGTGGTGAATTCGGCTGGGCACCCCTACAGTATGTCTCTAGTAGGCGCGAGGAACATCATCAAAATGTGCATAATCTGGGACTCGTCATGTGATCCCCTCTACGTTGTGCACTATCTCATCTTCCTCATCACCCTCGCCTTAAGGGTCGAAATCGCGAGGGATTCACCTCGCTATCATGACATACCGACAGGTCTCTCTAGGCCAACGTATGTAATTACATGGATTTAATGTCAGAACATGCATAAATAAAAAAATCATAATACTCATAAAACTTAAAACATGAGTCTCACCCAAATATTCATCCCAATATTCTCCCTCCAGGAGTGGGAGGTTTGGATCATCAGTGAAATCTGTGCTAAAGTAGGGTGAGTCCTCCATGACAATCAGTTGTTGATGGAGCCAATCAAAGAATTCCAGTCTCCAGGACATTTGTTGACTTCCCCCTGCCCTTGGAATCAGAGCTGTCCATCGAGCCATCTGTGGTTCTCTCGCTGGTGGTGTCTGGACTATGACCTCTTGTCGCCGAAAAATGGTTAGTCGTTCCAAGAAAAATGATGGCAAGATAGATCCATAACAAGATTGTTTTAGTTTGGTCTTCTTACATTTGGTTAGTTGGCGCTTCATGTTTATGGTCATGGCCTCTGCCCCGTTGTAGATGGTCGGTGCCATGCAGTCTACAGCAAGAAGCAACTGTGTCTTTATTGCTTCGTGTAGTGCTTGTGATCTTGCAGCCCGTGTGATGGTATGCAATACCACGCATAGTGTCAAATTTGGGATAGTTTGTATATCAACTTTCCCACTACTTGATCCCTTCTGTGCTCCTCAACACACCCTGTCTATCACCATGGTCATGTTTTCAATGCAAGGCCGGGTGCCGGTTAGGATTGGTGGTGCACCCCTCCGCAATAATCCTGTGATGAAGTACACGTCAGAGACATCAATCTCAAGTTCTTGATCCCGAAGGATGAACTTATCTTGATTTTCGTCCCATATACTGATCAGATACTGTAGTAATTCTAGTTGGGCTCAGAGACATGGTGTTAGGAAGAATTTTTTTAGACCACAGTTTCTGAGAGCTTCCATGACTCCCTCATTTTCCATGGCTAGCTCATCTTCTTCACTGTTCTTTCCATTCAATGACCATTTTTCCTCTTTCTACCAGCAAAAACATTCATATGAGTGGTATTAGTCAATTTTGACCCTTAAATCTGTAAACAATTGGGGTATTTGATGAGCATTTTTTGCTAGAAATGGTTTTCGCCATTGGCATGACTATTTCCAGAACATTCACGCTAATGGGCGCGTCCTAGTGTTAAAAATTGGGTAGTTGGCGTGACTCCGTGCTCGAAACCTGTGCCAACTGCGAAGCCCTAATTTTTACATTTCCTCCCCCAAAATTCGAAATTGACAATTGTAGGAAGCAAGAAATGACTTAAAATGACAAGAGGGATCTCAGCTCTTACCTGGAGTTGACGGATATGCGATTGATCTGCTGGATTGGCCGCTATTTTCGCCGCAAGATTGCACAGTGAAATGGGTAACTATTGCTCCACAAGAGGTAAAAAGTGAAAAGTAATTATTTTTACCATTTTTGGCATTTTATAACTTTTTCACAACCCTAATTAGGTTTTGAGGCATGTTTTTCGATTATTTTATTATATTATTTTCGAGAAATAAGTTTTACACATGTCTCTTGTGCAACAACAAGTTTTTCATGCGACAATGATGAAGTAATGATTTATATTTTATACTTTTTCGGAATCAGTAAAAACACGAAAAAGTCACTACTGGAGTCATCTTTCAGCTCTTTTTTTACTCTCTAAAAATGAAAATATTGTCGAGATTCTTGTCGTTTTGAACTCATTAAATGGCTACGAAACGATATCTATCCAGTATACGTTTAACCATTTTTCCGGCTGGGATGGATTATTTACGAAAAAGGAATACCTTAGCCTATCGCGACTAAGAAGTTCTCTCAGACACAGTTTTCTACCTTTTCGGATCTATGAGACTACCTACGAAAAGGGACTGCTGGAGTTTTCTTTTCTGCCTTCTTTTCAAACTCTCTAAACATGAAAATATGTCGAGTTATCCCTTTGTCAGACTCGTTAAACCCTGATGACATTGGACTTCGTCACCATGACGTTATGTCGAGTTCCTCCTTCCTAGGGCTCCTAAAAAGTACTAGGTTGGATTTGTCCGAAGGAAAAAACTTACAGTGCAAGCATATGCTATCCCCTTCAAGCTTGTTTTTAAAAAATAATTGGGTTACTGGCCAGAAATGGTGGGGGAAAATGGAACCAAGTTTTAATTATGTTGGCAGTATGTCGCTCTTGAACATAACACTTGTCTACATTTGTGTTGGGTCGGGGACATCTCATTTTGTCATTTTTGCCTTCATGGGTTTGGGTAATCTCTTTTGACCTCTCATCTGCTCTTTGCCATGTCATCATGACCTTAGATCCTTTGATGTCAAATACTGCCAAATCCAGTTTCGTGCTGTTCATATGTTCAAGAGAAGTTTGCCTTTGCAGTTGTCAACCTTCCTCTAATCTCCTGTTGATCCTGATCCACTTTCATCATGTTCCTCTGTCTCGTGTTGATGATGTGGGAAACATTATGGCCCTTCTTTGACTAGGTCACTTCCTATCAACTTCAGCTCATTATCCAGGAATTTGATCTAGAGACTCCCTTCTGGTACCTTGGAGCCTGCATGCCTCAATGGTAGGTTTTTCACATTCGACGCAAGGTTCATATCATTGGCCTTCGATCGAGTGATTCTACGGATGTTCGACGAAAGATCATTTTTCACATTCCGTAGATTGTACCCTTTGTACCTTGAGGGCCATCGTCATCATTGGTGGTTTCTCTTGCATCCATTAACAACTTTCATCATTGGCTGGTAATCAGACGATTTTCCTGCATGTTCGACTTCAGCTCATACATTCACATGCTCGAAATTGTACTTGTTCGACTCAAGATGGAGCGCAAGACCCTAGGTTTTGTCTGATAAACTGCAGGCTGCAGATTTTTGTGATTCATTATAACTTATTGCATGACTCTATTGATTGGATGGCTGCGACCATACTTGAGTCTATTTATTGATCCTTCCTACTGGATGGCTATGTCCATACCTCAGATCTCAATTTTTATATACTCTATTATGGATGGCTGCGCCCATGCCACATGATTCATGTATCACAGATATCAGTTGTATTTGTAATTGCAGGTCTTTTGACCACGGTGTTTGGTTCGAACGCATTCTCATAAAGCATTTCACCCCTCCCTCTCTCTTGAACTTCATGCTTTAGGAGGCATCTGTTACACATCATTTTGTCACTATTCCTGCAATCCCCAAATCGCACATTGGAGGGTTGTTTCTGTGACCAATAAGCAGTGTCATGCTTTTTCAAATACCATCCTTGCATCCCTTTTGATGAAAGCAACATTCTTCTTGTCGACATTTCCCTAAGTAGAGCTGTGAAAATCCCTATTTTTTCCTTGGTGCAAGTAGCCCATTACACCCTCGTGCCGACCAGGAAATTTAACAGTGGGACCGTGCCACTTGGCTCTCTGTCCCAGTTAGACACCCGCACTAAGCTATTTATGGATTTTTTTTTTAAAATAGAGGCGGAGGTTCCATTCCAACCACCTCGAGGATGAGTCATTGGGAGTGGTTGAACTAAAACAACCACAAACTCCTTACTTTAGTTAGTATTTTCCACCTCCCTTGGAACTATCCTAAAGGATAGGACTCCCTCCCACCTTTGTAGGGATCCCAACCTCCTCTCTTTCCTCTATATAAGAAACTATCTCTTTTTAGTAGAAGCTAGCTGAACGGCTGAATAACTGAACTAGGAGAATTATACTATAGCTAAGATGCTAGAGAAGATAGAGTAAGAAATATTGTGTTGAGAGAGCTCGAGTCGATGACTTCTAAGAGATCTTGAGTCCGAAGTCCCTAACCAACAGTTGAGACACACTTTGTCTAAACCCCACTGGAGGAGACTGTGACGTCAAAGCATCGGTTGTACTCTTCCTTCTACTCATTAATATACATGACTACTGTTTGATTCCACTATTGTGTTATTATGTTTATTTGATGCAATATGTTTAGCCCTCTTTGACTGGCTAATAGATGTGAATGAAACTATTCTGTTATATGTTTTTCTTGTTCTTTGTCCTATGTGCAGGTATCTGAGCGTGACAACGAATGGATTGTGATTTTCCAAGGCGAGAGCGAGAGGCCACTACTCTTTCTGCAACATTGACAACGTTGGATTCAAGGTAGGTAAATCTACCATGTCTTTTGTTCATTCATTAACTAGGAAGCAACACTTTAGTGTGTCCTTTTGTTACTAGACCCACCCTAGGTTTAGAGGGATCGTCTCTGTCCGTAGAGAGGATTTACCTTCATAACAATACTCAAAGCCTTTCCTAATCTTTTCATTTTATTTTCAAGATACTATTGTTGCTGTTTTGTTACAAAAGTATGTAGAAAATAAGGAAGCTCCCATAGCATTTTTCAGTAGAGCTCTTAGAGGTGTAGAATTGAAGTATGAAATGTTGGAAAAGCATGCTTATGCATTAGTTAAAGATCGGAAGGCTTTTAGAGTTTATATTATGCATGCTCAAATCATTGGCTATGTACCTTCATCTATTGTTAGAGAAATATTAGTTCATCCTGATATTGATGGAAAAAGAAGTCAGTGAGTGAATAAAGTTCTTGAATTTTATTTAGAAATTAAGCCTACCAAACTAATCAAAGGTCAAGGATTAGCTAAACTACTAGCTGAAGATAATTGTCAAGTTTTGGGCTTGAATTTGATGGATGACAATCTAGAAGGGAAAATTTCAGAGCTAAAGCTTTCTGAGTGCAGTTGGTATAACGTTATCATTTATTTTCTGCAACATTTTAAACCTCCTCCAAACTTTGATAAAAGAAGAGTGAGATCTTTGAAGCAGAAAACCATTAAATTTTGCATTAGGGATAACTGTTTATATTGGAAAGATCCTACAGGAGTTTTGTTGAGGTGCATTGACCTAGATGAGTCTTAGAAAGTTATGTTCGATATGCATAATAGTGTGTGTGGAGGTCATCATTATTGGAGAACTAATGCATACAAAACACTGAGAGCTGGCTATTTTTGGCCTATCTTATGTTTTGATGTATGTGTTGAGGTGAGAGCATGCGAAAAATGTCAGAAGTTCACTAGTAAAAATCATTTGAAATCTTTGCTTCTCAAGCCCATAGCTGTTTCTGCACCTTTCCAGCAATGGGATTGGATTTCAATAGGGATTTGCATCCGCCTTCAAGTGGACAACATCGTTGGATTCTTGTTGTAACTGATTACTTCACCAAATGGATTGAAGAAATACCTACCAGTAATGCTACTCATAAAGTTATCATTAAATTTTTGGAGGGAATCTTAACCAGATTTGGATGTCCATCAAGTTTAGTAGAAGATAATGCAGTTGCTTTTAAAGCTACTCCATTGGTAAATTTTTGTGAAGATTATGGTATTTATCTTACTCACTCTATAGCTTAGTATCCATAAGGGAATGGTTTAGTTGAATCATCTAAATTTTTTTTGGTAAGAATCATTACCAAGCTATTGGAGAAAAAAAAGAAAGCTCAAGACTCTAAACTGAAATTTGTTTTATGGGTTGACAGGGTGACAATAAAATATTCTATTAATACATCACCCTTTCAAATGGTTTATGGAACTAATGTTTTTTTTCTAGTCCAATTAGCCATTCATGTAGCTAAATTTCTACAAGATCGTGAAGCTAAGCCAAATGACATGACCAGGAGACTTTATCAGATCATAGAAGTGCAACAAAAGCGAGAACAACAATATGATTTGGTAAGAAAATATCAGCAAGTTGTAAAACAAGTTTGTGATAAAGGGACTAAAAAAAAATATTTTCAGATTAGAGATATGGTGTTGAAATGGGATGCACAGGATCAAGACCCAGGTAAGCATTCCAAATTTCATGCTTTATGGCTTGTTCCTTTTAGAATCTCCAATATTTTGTAGAACAATACTTTTGAGTTGTAACATCTTGATGGGACAGAGCTATTTGGAGGCCGATTTAATGGGCGCTTTCTCAAGAAATTATTTTACTAAGGTTGTTGGTGGATAAATTCACTATAAATACTGGTGTGCTTAATAATACGACTCCATAGAACAATGATAATGCACTAAAACTGAAAAATATTCTTAGAGCCTCCTAGGGAAAGCTCTATCCCCTGTGGATCCAATGTTAGAAAAGTTCTATGCTAAGTCATGAGTCTATTTAAAAAAAAAAAATTTAGGATAAAACTTTGTAAATTTCAAAAAAAAAAAATGAATGCTACCGAAATTTCCAATAGCGTTTGTTTTAGCCCTATTAGACAATCTATTTTAATTATTTTTTATGTATGTTTTTCTTTTAACCAGATGCTACCGAATTTTCTGGTAACCTCCCCCATTTAAAAAAAAAACCACATCTTCTTTTGTGTTAAGCCATGTGTTCCCGTCATCAACTACGTTTTTTAAAATTTTTATCATGAGTTAAGTCACATGATAGGAAAGGTTTATGTTAAGTGATGTTAAGTTGAGTCGTGATTATACGTGGAGCAAGCTAGGTTTCAATCCGCAGTTGTTAAAGTCAACCGTTCTTTGTCATGTCTGTTAGCTGAGTTGTTACATCCACATGTCAAGGTATGTATTAAGTGTTAAGGTAGATTGTGGATCTGCAGTTTTAATGTGATGACCGTTTGGATTGATCACGCATGAACGTTGCCAAAATTTTAGGCCTGTCATAAGGATATGATGGAGGTGGTTTCCAGCTCCAGCTCCGATCATCTCCAACTACCTATAACATATCATCTGAAACTCCGCAGCCAACTGAAGTTCATCATGACTACCACAAGGTGTATTATACGGACGAAGAAATTTCCTATTATGAAAAATCTTATGCATGGAAAGTTGAACCAACATATTTTTTTTAAACCACCGAAGGAAGGGAAAACCATTAGTTTTGATTTTAACTGTTGGTGAATCAAAAGCTCCAGTGAGCAGCTTAAGGAAGGAGACTTAGATTTCAAACAAATTGTATTGAAGACACAACAACACTTGTTAGGTGAGCTCCTTTAATTTTGACACCTATTATATTTCAGTAGACAACCTTATTTATTTTGAATATGAATAAGAAACGAGGAAAGGTTAAACAAATTTAACCCCAAGGAGCTAATCTAATGGATGCTAATCCGAATGTGAGAAGGTTCTTTGTTCAGGCAGGGTGGTATCCATTGTGTTCAATACTAGGAAGCTCTCATTTAGGAGTAGCTAAGAAATTTTCACTTTCTTTCGATGGGAAAGAAGCAAATTTATATGGCCTCAGATTGAAGCTATTAGCAGTGTCTATTTCTAAAAATTTCAACCTTCCAAAGGAAGGAGAAAATTAGTTTAAAGGCCAAGTCATCACTGGAGGAGACCTCAACAATTTCATTAAACGTGGACACAGATACCCTAACTGAGCAAAAGGAATTCCCAACAGTTACCTCAATAATGAATGGGCTGAGACTATCAAGCTCATCAAAATTTACCTTACCTCTGATAGATGGTGTACTATTGTTTTCCTTGACCATATGAGATTTTTGTTTCATGTTGTAGGTATGAACACCCTCAACTTACCATTATTTATGTTGAAGAGCATGACAAATATGTCAACTAGGATACAAACACACACAGATGCATCAGAATATAGCTTATATCATCAGTCTCTTATTAAAGTATTGGTTGAGGAATAACTTAGGAAAAGAAACTAGTCATGGTACCATTTTATGTTTTACACGGTAGGCCAACCTGCACCTACACCAGATATTCCAGCTCAGCTATCTCCAAATTCATAAAAACATCCTCAGCCTGCCAAGAGAACTAAGAGAAAGGCTAAGAAGGAGAACATCCATAAAAAGGCTAAATAAAGAAAAGAAAAGTATTCTTCAATCAAGATTGAAAAGAAGTTGGAGAAAGGAGAAGGTTCATTAACTAGCAAGCCCAAATCCATGAAGATGGTGCCTCTTGTTAGGAATCTGTAATCAGCAAGATTGGAAAATTATGATCACAGAAAAAACATCGTTTCAACCACTTTGGGATTCTAGGATCTAGCCCTCCTGAATCCGGAGAGGGATCTCTCCAATAAGTGCAAAGATGGATTTGTCTTTGAAGTTTTGGGTAATGATATTAGGCTAGTTATGAAGGCCGAGGGTTTGTTTTGTTTTTTGGATGGTTGAGCATGATTATTGTTTGAGGTGGAGAGTCCTAAATGCAAAGAGTTTTAAAGTTGAGAAGTTGCAAGCAAATAGAACAAGCTTTGGCCAGGAAGAAAGATAATTGTAGGTTTTAGCCCATTGGGCTATAGAGTCATAATAGGGTTTAATTGAAATAGCAAGAGGCAAGAGTGGTCCATGGGGCAGTCATCTATGTCTAAGGATCTCTTTAAAGTTTTATTTATGGAATGAAATGATACAACAAGAAGGGGAATTTAAATAGATGAAGAACAAAGAGCAGCCCAAGATCTGGTAAGTACTTTTAAACTAGCCAGCTTTTGAAAAACACTTAAGAGAAACATAAAGCAATCCAGGATTTGGTAAGTACTTCTAAACTAGCCAGCCTTTGATACACTTTCAATAGAAAACATTTTAAAACAAAGGGAAACTTGAAGGAAACTGTTGGAGTAGAAACTAGCGGGCCGGGCTCACCACAAATCCTCTCCTAGCTCTGCTTTACTTGGTTACTTTCAAGACAAATGAAAAGACAACACAGAATGGCCTAAGATCTGGTAAGTACTTTGAAACTAGCCAGCTTTTAACACATTCCAAGGGAAACATTTAGACAGTCTTTGGGGATAAAACTAGGACCAAGGCACACCATATCTTCCTTAGTTCATCTCTACTTAACATGAAATGAAAGTAACATCCAAGAACACTATTCAACTAAGACAATAAGATGAGGGAATGCCAGCATTCCTATGCTTAAACTGAATTAAATCATTCCTAAATAACACAGATTTGGAAGAAAACATGAAGATAAAGATTTTCAGTCAGAGAAGGGTATTGATATACAGTAGGTCCTAACTCTATGCATGTTGTTCTTTATAAGAGAAGATGAACATAGTGAAAACAAAAATAAAACAACAATTCACAATAAGAAATAACATCACCATCGATATAGACCAGGATCCCATAAATCAGCTTGTAATGATGCTCCAAACCAGCTACATCTTTAAGTCCAATGCTTTAGTTTAGAAATCATCTACACTCCCCAAACTAACTATTCTATCACAAGCAGAGCTTCAAGAGCCAGTGAACACTATTTACAAGTAGAAGTCTGCAGCTCAATTACATTTCAATGCTCAGTAGCCAACTCAACCAACACCTTCCACATCTTCTCTAGTAGTATTTATAGAAGAATGAGGAGGTGAGATCTACTAAAAGATCTCCAAAGATACTTAATACAGACTTAATGTCCTCTCGGCCTTTGAGGGGCTCGATGGAGAAGCGTACATAGGTTTCCTCTGTATTAAATATTTTACAATTAAGATTAAAGCTCGGTGGGAGCTTTTATTGACTTTTAGGCTATGTTCAGGATGAAATAACTTTGCTGATATTTTTACATTAAATTCCTTTGGCAGAGTTAATTCGTCGGCTGCGTTGAGGCAAATATCTGATTTTTCCCAATAACTTTGGCCTCTGTTTGAATGCTTCTGGCTACAGGTGGCACTGTGGTAGCTGAGAGAAATCAATTTGCCTCTGTTGAGGCGGTGGAGGCCTTTCTGAATGATAAACACTTATGATTTTCTTTAATTGTGTTTTAATTTGGAGGATTAGGCTTGTGATAATCAATCTTAGCCGTGATCCCCGCAAATCTGTTTTCAATCTTCTATTCTGCTGCATTCTGTCTTTGACACTAATACTCTTTCAATTATATTAAATAACACTGTGTCTTGTTGATGTGCAGGCCGCGCAAGGATCATATGGCATCAATGCCTCATGAAACATTGACGAGATAAGGAAATTGAACCCATGGATGGTTTCCCTTTAATGAATTGAAGGCATGTGAATCGTCACTCTCAGCTTTTGGCTTTCTCTTTAATATGACGGGAAAACATTCAAACACCTGCATAATACAAAACCATATTATAAAATCCTACGTTTTTTGGGTAAATTGCTTCAGAGGGTGCAGGGAGAGCGTGGCCGTTGGATGGCAACATCCAATGGTGGAGATCGACTAAGAGAAGGTTAAAGAAGAGCGGAGGAAGAAAATATGTCAGAACCGTCGATCGCGCAGAGATCGACGGTTGAGAATATGCATTAAAATCCTCTTGGTGAAAGGCAGAGGGCGATGAAACTATGAGGGAAAGATCTGGGACCGTCCGATCTGGACACGTGGACGGTCTAGATTCAATTGGAGGATCGCAATCGGCAGGGGGAGAAACAAATGTTAAAAACGCACCCAATGAGAAGATCCGATGCGATCAAATGTGGACCATTGATCTGAGGGCCAGATCAACGGTGGGGAGTGAATCGGGAATCGGCGATCGAAGGTTTCATGTTGTGATGGTGCGATCGGGTCATCGCAATCGGAGGTTTCAATGTGGCACAATCAGAAGAAACCTTGAAGAAGTTTCCGATGCGAGGGGTGGGGAAAACGCGCTGACCGTTGATGTGTTTGAAGGATCAACGGTGGAAAAAAGGTCAAAAATGATAAATGGGCGAAACACTTTATAACATAGAAAAAATAGATTTTTCATGAAATACAAAGGAAAAAAGCATTGGGAAGAGCTTATATTTATGATATGGATAGGCACCCGACTGCGGGGCCTTTAGACTTTGTGAAAAGCAAAAAAGGGCCCAAGGCTTATATAGGGGTGCTAATCGCAATTGGTGGTCGGGCCTTAGTATTTTTTATCTAGCCATTTTCAAAGTTTGCAATGCGATTAGCACTGTGAAGGGTTAGCGCCTGGTTTGTAGGGCGTGGGCATGTGGGGGAAGTGGTTTATGATTTTTTCCCAAGGGGGCTTAAACCTTTACACAAAAATATGTATTTTTTATGATTTTCTCTAGTTTTCAAAGGGTTTTGAGGGTTTCGATAAGGCAAAGAAAAAGTCTCAAACCTTATCAAAGGGGTTTTGATGGAGGGGAAAGGGGAAAAATATGAAAATGAAGGATTTTTATGGGGAATAAAGGGGTAAAAATGAGGTTAGTTTTTTAAGTGAGGAAAGGGAAAAAGGTGACTTTGCAGCAGTTTTTTCTCATGAAATTAGTAGAATTCCAGAGTGTAAAATGGGCACAATAGGGAAGATTTTGGAGAGAGGCATAAGGCCTTCAAGAGTCTTCAAGAGATAACATTTTTTAGCAATAAAACTTGTTTCTTGAAGACTCCAAAAATGATTTAGCCAGCATTTGATATAACAAATTTTATAACTAGCTAACAATGGCTCCACTTGGGGATGGTGCCTTCTTGAAGGCATCAAGAACTTCAGACTTGCATTCTCTGGGAGGTTGATTAGTGCCTCATCCGTTGGGATGCCTTTATTTCCTTGGATATTCTTCTTTTATTCTGAAACCAGGTCAGCAGTCATAAAAAAATGGATCTTTCATCAACAAGCTTTCTACCTACCCAATCCTACAGATCTAACATTTTATTTTATTTTCATTAGAGTGCACTTGGATTGGAAAACTCTTTTACAACATTTTATTCTTTTGAAAGCAGGAAATATAATCTATTTCTACTCCTTATTTCTCCATGGACTCAGATTAAATAGTTGAGCCCATATGTTTCTCTACCTGATCTACTATCTGTTGGGATTAAACTGTCCAACAGATTTTTATTCTCTACATTCTACAACAGAAATTTAAAAGCATCCAAGATAGGATTGAACAGTCTAACTTGTTGCTGATCTATGGCATAAAAAGCAAGCCGCACATAGATCTTATTTTACAGAAAATTAAAACAAAATGGATGGCTTATGATCTGAACTTTCAAATCGTTTCCTTCATTTTTTTACAGCTCTGTTTTGAATTTTGTTTGAGCTGTTCTTTCTTTGTCTGACTGGTTCAGATTTTGAGCTAATTAGAACCAGATTTACATCTGTTTTGACTCAAAAAATAAAACGGATTTGAGTCATCTCTCTTTGGAAACTTAGGTTCAAATTTTTAGCATGTTTGAACCTTTGATTTCTATCCCAATCTACCTACTGATAAGCCAAGATTAAACAGTTTGGCAAATCAAATTCACTATCCTATCAGCAGTAAATTTAAAACTAATTAGTCAAGATTAGGCAGTATGAATAATTAGGAGAGTGTTTTTCAGGAGTGGCATTTAAGCTTGCACACTTTCAGATTTGTTTCTCTTTTTTGGTATGGGGCTATACCTTTCTTGTTTTTACAATCTGCCCTCTTTTCTTCCTTTCCTTGTTTTTGTATTTTTGATGTTTATAACTTTGAATGCAATGATGGGTGAAATATTTACAATGAGAAAAAGATAAAAATGCTTTCAGAGCATAACATGGATCAAGAGAAGTAATGCTTAAGAATCCTGCCATTGATAAGACCCCCAAACAATTCTGCTCCATTCATCTCTTCCAAAAAATAGGCATTATTACTAGCAGTTGAATGGATGGAGTAAGGACCAAGCCATAAGTTGTCAAATTTTCCATGTTTTCCCTTGTCTTCCCTCCTTGAGTCCCACTTCAAAACTTTGTCCCCAATATTGAAATTGTTGGCCTTTGTTCTTCTGTCAAAAAGCTTTTTAATGTTGTCCTGCTTCTGCAATTCTTTGTTATAAACCTCCTCCCTGGTTTGCTAAAGATGAATGGTCTGATTTATTCTTCTGATCATGTCATTATCTTTAGTTTGCAACTCTTGAATCAACTTCATCACAGGTACACCAAGTCTGTTTGGAAAAATTACATCAGTACCATACACAAGCTGGAAAGGTGACATTCCAATAGATTTCTTCAAAGTTAATCTGTCAGCCCAAAGTGCATGAACTAGCTTTGTGTGCCAAGACTTTTGGTTGTCCTCCAACAGTTTCTTGATTATGTTCACTAAACTCTTGTTTGAGGATTCTGCAAGTCCATTACCTTGGGGGTAATAGGTCGTGGAATGCCCCAATGTTATCTGATATCTGTGGCAGAATTCAACCATCTTCTTTGATCCAAATGTTGCTACATTATCAGTGATGATCTTGGTAGGACAGCCAAATCTAGAGAGAATATTATTCTCTATGAATTTTATAATAATAGAATCATTGGCCTACCTACAAGGTATGGCTTCTATCCACTTAGTGAAATAGTCTGTGGTAGTGAGAATCCATCTATGGTGAGCAGAAGATGGTGGATGGATTTCTCCTATGAAGTCAAGTCCCCACTGTTGAAAAGGGGCCTCAACAGTGATTGGATGTAGAGGTAGGGCTAGCAATTTTCTTTTTCCTTCAAAAAGTTGACATTTATGATAGGCTATGATCATCTTGTGTATATCAGGAAAAAGAGTAGGCCAATAGAAACCAGCCCTCAATATTTTGTTGGTTGTTGTCTTCCAGTACAAATGACCTCCACACTCTCCTTCATGGAACTCGTGCTTAACCTTCTCTGCATCATACTCAGGCAAACATTTAAGCAATATACCACTTGCATTTTTCCAATAAAGACATCTATCTATAATGCAATAGTTTACATCTTTTAACTTTAGGAACCTTGCCTTTGTTTTTTTCAAACCAGGAGGTCTATTCAAATTTAGCAAAACATAAATAATATCAGCATACCAAGAGGATTTCATGAAATGGTATTCAACAATGGGAGTTGAGACTTCCTCTTGATCATCCAAAGCATTAATCATATTAATATCGAGAACTTCAAAATTGGATTCAGCCATTAATCTAGCTAGACCTTGGCCTTTAATGAGTTTAGTGGGCTTTATCTCTAAATCATATTCAAGAATGATATAAATCCACTTACCTCTCTTACCATCTGGGTCCTGTGTTAGAATGTCTTTAACAACTGAGTTTGGGATGAAGGCAATGATGTGTGAGTGAAGAATGTATACTCTGAAGTCTTTCAATGCTTTAACCAAAGTAAAAGCTTGCTTCTCCATAATGTTATACTTCAGAGGGGCATCCCTCAATTCCTTACTAAAGAATGCAATAGGCTGCTCTTGTCCTTGTGGATTTTTATGTAAAAGGATAGCAGCTATGGTATTTTCCGATGCAAACGAAAAAATATAAAAATCTTTTGAAAAATCAGGACTTCTTAGAACCGGTGTTTTGGTTAATGCTTGTTTCAATAGCTCAAAGGATTTCTTTGCTTCCAAGGTCCATTTTACCCCTTGCTCCTTCTTTAACATGTTTGTGATATTTCTAAGGAGCTCAGCCAAGTTGGGGATGAACCTTCTAAAAAAGTTAATCTTTCCAATGAAAGATTGCAACTCCTTGATGTTTCGAGGATGAGAGATTTACAATATGGCCTCAATCCTCTTTGGATCTATCTTAATACCCTCTTCTGAAATAATGTGCCCAAGAAGTTGACCTTCTTGGAGACCGAATAGTGCCTTCTTAGGGTTTAAAGATATCCCAAACTTTCTGCATTTATCGAAAATTTTTGCTAAGTGTTCTAAGTGCTCTTCATTTGTTTTTGAAAACATAGTGACATCATCAAGGTATATAATGATGAAGAAGCCCAACTCTTCCAAGAATGCTATGTCCATGGCTCTTTGAAAATTTGCTCCAGCATTCATTAGACCAAAAGGCATTTTCACATACATGAAAGTGCCCCATGGTGTAGTAAAGGCTGTCTTTAATTGATCAGCAGGGTGAACTAAGATCTGATTGTACCCTGAGTAGCCATCAAACAAAAAAATTCTTCTAAACCCTAACACCTTTTGCAAAATATGATCCATCTTAGGTAAAGGGTAGTTGTCCTTTAATGAAGCTTTGTTTAAGTCTCTAAAGTCTATACAAAGCCTGATCTCTCCAGTTTTCTTCCTAACTGACACCAGATTAGACACCCACTTAGAATATCTAATAGGGACAATAATACCAGCTTCATACATTTTCATGATCTCCTTCTGAACTAAAGGCAACTGAACATGGTTTATTCTGTGCAGTTTCTATTTGAATGGCTTTTGGTTTTCTTTGAGAGGGATTTTGTGCTGTATTATTTCAGTGTCATAGGATTTAAGATCTTCGTAACTCCACGCAAAAACATCAGAAAATTCTTTAAACAGCTCTATGTATTTGAGCTTAATGTGAGCTGGTAAAGTTTTAGATAGTTTAATCATTTTCGGTTTAAGTTCACTTCCTATATTGCACTCTTCCACTTCAATCTCTACAGGTTCCAGTTTTGGCTTCTTGGCCACATTGTTAAAATCAAACAACTCTTCTAGAGGTGCCAGACTGCCTGGCAAACTTTCATCTTTAGAGTGAAAAGTTTCAAACTCCTCTGTTTCTAACTCTGCATTCAGCTCTATTTTGTTTTCAAGTTTTCTAGAAAGAAGATTAATATTTACAAGCTCAGGAGATAGCTCTTCTTCACCAAGAAAATTTTCTTCACTGCAGTCTGTATCATAATATGAGTCCGAACTGTTTAGTTCAAATTCATTTTTGAATTGCATGAAGTCTTCTATTTGTTTGTCTCCGTCAAACACCTGCCAATACTTTTCATTATCAGGCACAGCTGGTCTAAATTTTATCTGAGTTGTGTAGTCTTTGGTTTCATATGGCGTTAAGCATGTTCTAGCTGCAAAGGCTAAATTGTTGACGAAAATATTTCTTTTTCTTGGGACAAAAATCAGTTTGGACTCCTCGAACGTTTTTAAAAGGTCCATGACATCGTTTTGGTAGGCCCTAAGTCTGGGATTATTTGCGTTATACTCCCCATTGACTTGCCTAATGACTAACTCTGAATCCCCGTATGCTTTGATTCTTTTGGCTCCTAACTTCTTCAACAAACGTAAGCCTAAAAGAAGGGATTTGTATTCCGCTATGTTGTTAGAACACTGAAAGCTTAATTTGCGGGAAATTATTTCTGTGTGGTTGCTTTTAGTGTTGCATATCTAGACACCTGCACCAACATTGGTTTTAGTGCACAACTCGTCAAAATACATACTCCACAGAGGACTATTTTCAGTTTCGTCCTGGTTACTGTCCCCTTCAACTAACGTGCCTTCTGATTGTTGTTGAATATCAGCACTTAGTTGGATTTGTTTCAACTCCTCAGGTTTTTTATTGGGTTGAGGATTGCTTTCTTGACTGTCAAGGTTTAAGAGCAATGGACGCATGACTTGTAGCTCAAGACCTTTATTTGGTTTGCTAACATTTTTGAATGCATCAAACTGTTTTGACACTCCTGCATTGTGTTCCTCTTCCTCCCTATCGGCCATTAATCCTATTAAAGTGACTTGTTCACTAAGTGTTTCATCGTTAAACATAATAAAAGAATCAAGGCCTGTATTTACAGAATACAGAGGAGATTTTTGTGGTCGGTCTTGACTTGTAACTGTGTATTGCATATGGGACTCCCTGTAAAGTCTTCTAATCTGATTGAAGACAGGGATGGTCGCATAGGTCATGTCCATTTGCATAGTCCCTTTTAACTTAGCCCCCCAAGATCTTGATAATATCATTCCATACTTTGGGGGCACATCAGCCACAACAATATCCATTACTAAGCATTTGGCTGGAATCTGGGCTAAGTTAACGCAGAGGTCTTTGATTAATCCTAAATATTTTACTCTGCTGGAGTCAAAGGAGTAAAGGTCTTTATAAGGTCTGGTGATTTCTAGACCAAGGCTCTCCATGACAGCTTTAGGCATTAAATTATGAGAAGCCCCATAATCATGCATAGCGTTGTGCAAAATTTTTTCATGAATGTTTAAACTAACATAAAAGGGAGGAACATGTACCTCTTGATACATACCTTAATCTTTGGACCAAAAATAAGCTCTGGCTGCTCATCATTAAGATTGACTATGTCCTCATTTTCTTCTATATTCAAAGCCTTCAAAATTTGGGTCCTATATACATGCTGGGCAGCTAACTCAGTCAAGGGAACAAAGATTTTGATTTTGGAAATTTCCTGCTCCAGGCTGAAAGGAATTTGACTCTTTAAAGTGCTGGTCTCAGCCTTATTAGCTGTCACTCTGTCAGCAACATCAGTTTGCTGATTTGTTCTATTTACATTCGACAAAATGGTCTTGACAGGAGTACTAGCTGAAGTGTTAGTACTACTAAGGTCTGCACTCTGTTTTTCAATGTTTTGAGTGCCTTTCTCTTTACCTTTATCATAATTTACAGCTACTGTTTTTTCCTTTTGTTTAAAAACTTTAGGCTTGGTTGCAGTGTTGTTTCGTGAAGATTTGTCAGAGGTTTTGATGTTGGGAGTTTGTTGACTGGTTTTGCTTCTAAGGTCATATTCTCTTTGAGACTCTATGATGACATTTTCCATGTCTTGATAATAATTTTCAGCATCATCTCTCTTGTCATCATAAGGTGTATAAAGACCTTTTTTTCTATCATAATGAATCTCAAAGTCATCATTATCTACCCCCAGCATGTTGATATCATCTTCCTCTGTTATCTCATCTGTTTCCTCAACCTCACTTATGTAGTTTTGATGAAAGAGAGGAGTGATATGTTGATCATCTTCCCTAGGTCTGTTTGGAGGTTGGTTCCTTCTAAAATTCAGATCCTGGTTCTAATTTCTATTTTGAGGAGCAGTTTGGTTTTGACTTGCTTGTGCTCTCTCAAGGATGCTCATTTTCTTCATCATCTCCTCCATCATTCTCTCCATCTTTGATTTGGAAGTAGAAGGTGTATTTTCTTCTCTAAAGGACACTTTCTTCTCATTTTTCATTCTTTCTCTCTTCTCTATCAAGTTAACTTCCACAGCAAGAGCACCTTTTTGCATCTCTTCAAGAGTTGCAGGATCTCTCTCTCTTAGTTGATAGGCCATCTCGGGGTCAAACCCCTCAAGAAACTTGTTTAATGCTGAGCCTTGTGGAGGCTTTAGATCTGGGGAAAGTGCATTGTACACACTGTTAAATCTAGTGCAGTAAGCTTGCACACTTTCCCCAGTGTTTCTATGGACGTTCTTGTAATGAGAAAGGACTTGGAGAGGATTCTTCTTTACTTCCCATTTGTTTAAGAATGTCTGATGGAAGTCTTGGAGATCATTGATACTATGGGGGGTTAAGCCTTTAAACCATTTTCTTACTTCTCCCCCCAGACTTTGAGAAAATAATCTAAGTTTGACAGAATCATCATCAATTTCATTTCTGTCAAAGTAGTCATTCATCTTATCCACATGTTGTGACACAGTTGTAGCATTACTAGCATCATACAATGGAATTTTGGACTGATAGTCCTGTGGAAGATTGAATAATGGTACAGGAGGGACTAAGGGAGCATACCATGCAGCCATTGCAGGAGGTGGGGGTGGATTTACAAGAGGGAAAGTGGGCTAGAATGGAGTGGTTTGAATAGTGGATATAGGATGAGTAGAAATGGATGGACCAGGAGTAGATTGTTGAGCTGATCTTCGATGAGAGACGCCTAAATTGTGAAGGAAATGTAAATCGGGAGGTGTTGTTTCTCTGCTACCAAGATGTTCACTTGTTTCAGGAGATGAAAGTGAAGACTCAGAATCTAACTGATCTAAATCACCAAGGGACCTAGTTCTAAAAGGATTTACTAAGTCAACTTGTGATTGTTGTAGAGCTGAAAGATTTTTAGGAACTGAATTAGCTCTTAAAGGTGATTTAAAAACAGTTGATAATTTAATTCTAGTAGACTTCCTAAGGATACTTTCTGGTTTATCAACTATCTCAGGTGGATCAGGGTCAGGATAGGCTCTAGTGTGAATCTTTCTCGGAGCCACTATGTTGTGTTTTTAGACCCAACTAAACCAGAAAAGTTCAACCTGATATGACAATATTTGAGAGGTTAACTAGTCTGTTTCACAAATTTAAATCCTACAATCCTCTAACTGAGTTTGAATGATATTACAATGATAAGGGTTCTTCCCAGTGGAGTCTTAAGGTCTGTTGAGGATTGTGGAGTTGCCAAGTGGAATTATTTAGCTCCTAAGGAGGTACAAGGTTTTATGGTCCACCACCATGTTTAATTAATACCAATCTGAAATATTTTTGGGTTTTCTGAGTTATTTTTCAGTTGTGTGGTTTGTAAGAATGTCTTAACTCTGTTTCAAAACTTAGCTACGGTTATGAGACAAAGATAGTCTACTCTTATGGCTAAGCCAGCTGATTTTTCAAGGTTAGATAAACTCTTGTGAGAATCCTAGGGTTCGCCTAGTTTGTCACTGATTCAAACAAGTTCCATCATGATTACCATCTCTTGGTAGTGCTTGAAAAGGCTGCTTTTTTCTCACTAAACAATATTGTATAATTTTTTTTTTAAGGGAACCTAGGGTGAAATTGAACCTGGTCTGCGAAACCAGAGATTCTAGGTTCAGTCCCCAGCGGAGTCGCCAGAAATGTTAGGAATCTGTAATCAACAATATTGGCAAAGTCTGATCACAGAAACAACATCGTTTCAACCACTTTGGGATTCTAGGATCTAGCCCTCCTGAATCCGAAGAGGGATCTCTCCAATAAGTGCAAAGATGGATTTGTCTTTGAAGTTTTGGGTAATTATATTAGGCTAGTTATGAAGGCCGAGGGTTTGTTTTGTTTTTTGGATGGTTGAGCATGATTACTGTTTGAGGTGGAGAGTCCTAAATGCAAACAGTTTCAAAGGTGAGAAGTTGCAAGCAAATAAAACAAACTTTGGCCAGGAAGATAGATAATTGCAGGTTTTAGTCCATTGGGCTATGGATTCATAATAGGGTTTAATTGAAACAGCAAGAGGCAAGAGTGGTCCATGGGGCAAGTAATCTATGTCTAAGGATCTCTTTAAAGTTTGATTTATGGAATGAAATGATACAACAAGAAGGGGAATTTAAACAGATGAAGAGAAAAGAGCAGCCCAAGATCTGGTAAGTACTTTTAAACTAGCCAGCTTTTGACAAACACTTAAGAGAAACATAAAGCAATCCAGGATATGGTAAGTATTTCTAAGCTAGCTAGATTTTGATACACTTTCAATAGAAAACATTTTAAAACAAAGGGAAACTTGAAGGCAACTGTTGGAGTAGAAACTAGCGGGCTGGGCTCACCACAAATCCTCTCCTAGCTCTGCTTTACTTGGTTACTTTCAAGACAAATGCAAAGACAACACAAAATGGCCTAAGATCTGGTAAGTACTTTGAAACTAGCCAGATTTTAACACATTCCAAGGGAAACATTCAGACAGTCTTTGGGGATAAAACTAGGACCAGGGCACACCATATCTTGCTTAGTTCATCTCTACTTAACATGAAATGAAGGTAACATCCAAGAACAATATTCAGCTAAGACAATAAGACGAGGGAATGCCAGCATTCCTATGCTTAAACTGAATTAAATCATTCCTAAATAACACATATTTGGAAGAAAACATGAAGATAAATATTTTCAGTCAGAGAAGGGTACTGATATACAGTAGGTCCTAACTCTATGCATGTTGTTCTTTATAAGAGAAGATGAACATAGTGAAAACAGAAATAAAACAACAATTCACAATAAGAAATAACATCACCGTCGACATAGACCAGGATCCCATAAATCAGCTTGTAATGATGCTCCAAACCAGTTACAACTTTAAGTCCAATGCTTTAGTTTAGCAATCATCTACACTCTCCATACTAACTAGTCTATCACAAGCAGAGCTTCAAGAGCCAATGAACACTATTTACAAGTAGAAGTCTCAAGCTCAATTACATTTCAATGCTCAGTAGCCAACTCAACCAACACATTCCTCATCTTCTCCAATAGTATTTATAGAAGAATGAGGAGGTGAGATCTGCTAAAATATCTCCAAATATATTTAATATAGACTTAATGGCTTCTCAGCCTTTGAGGGGCTCGATGGAGAAGCGTACATAGGTGTCCTCTGTATTAAATATTTTACAAGTAAGATTAAAGCTCAGTGGGAGCTTTTATTGAATTTTAGGCTCTGTTCAGGATGAAATAACTCTACTGATATTTTTACATTAAATTCCTTTGGCAGAATTAATTCGTTGGCTGCGTTGAGGCAAATATCTGATTTTTCCCAATAACGTCGGCCTCTGTTTGAATGCTTGTGACTATAGGTGGCACTGTGGTAGCTGAGAGGAATCAATTTGCCTCTGTTGAGGTGGTGGAGGCCTTTCTGTCTGATAAACACTTATGATTTTCTTTAATTGTGTTTTAATTTGGAGGATTAGGCTTGTGATAATCAATCTTAGCCGTGATCCCCACAAATCTGTTTTCAATCTTCTATTTTGCTGCGTTCTGTCTTCGACACTGATACTCTTTCAATTATATTAAATAACACTGTGTCTTGTTGATGTGCAGGCCGCACAGGGCTCATATGGCATCAATGCCTCATGAAACATTGACGAGACGAGGAAATTGAACCCATGGATGGTTTCCCTTTAATGAATCGAAGGCATGAGAATCGTCACTCTCAGCTTTTGGCTTTCTCTTTAATATGACGAGAAAACATTCAAACACCTGCACAATACAAAACCATATTATAAAATCTTGCATTTTTTGGGTAAACTGCTTCAAAGGGTGCGGGGAGAGCGTGGCCGTTGGATGGCAACATCCAACGGTGGAGATTGGCTAAGAGAAGGTTAAAGAAGAGTGGAGGAAGAAAATATGTCAGAACCGTCGATCGCACAGAGATCGACATTTGGGAATATGCGTTAAAATCCTCTTGGTGAAAGGCGGAGGGTGATGAAACTATGAGGGAAAGATCTGGGACCGTCTGATCTGGACACGTGGACGGTCCAGATTCAATTGGAGGATCAGAATCGGCGGGGGGAAAAACAAATGTTAAAAACGCACCCGATGAGAAGATCCGATGCGATCAAATGTGGATTGTTGATCTAAGGGCCAGATCAACGGTGGGGAGTGAATCGGGAATCGGCGATCGCAGGTGTGCTGATGCGATGGTGCGATCGGGTCATCGCAATCGGAGGTTTCAATGGGGCGCAATCGGAAGAAACCTTGAAGAAGTTTCCGATGCGAGGGGCGGGGAAAACGTGCTGACCGTTGATGTGTTTAAAGGATCAACAGTGGAAAATGGTTAAAAACGATGAATGGGCGGAACCCTTTATAACATAGAAAAAATAGATTTTTCGTGAAATACAAAGGAAAAAAGCATTGGGAAGGGCTTATATTTATGATATGGATAGGCGCCCGACTATGGGGCCTTTGGACTTTGTGAAAAACAAAAAGGGGCCTGGTGCTTATATAAGGGGGCCAATCGTAATCGATGGTCGGGCCTTGGTCTTTTTTATCTAACCATTTTCAAATTTTGCGATGCGATTAGCACTGTGAGGGGTTAGCACCTAGTTTGTAGGGCGTGGGCATGTGGGGGAAGTGGTTTATGATTTAAGCCCAAGGGGGCTTAACCCTTACACAAAAATATGTATTTTTTATGATTTTCTCTGGTTTTCAAAGGGTTTTGAGGATTTCGATAAGGCAAAGAAGAAGTCTCAAACCTTATCAAAGGGGTTTTGATGGAGGGGAAAGGGGAAAAATATGAAAATGAAGGATTTTTATGGGGAATAAAGGGGTAAAAATGAGGTTAGTTTTTTAAGTGAGGAAAGGGAAAAAGGTGACTTTGCAGCAGTTTTTTCTCATGAAATTAACAGAATTCCAGAGTGTAAAATGGGCACAGTAGGGAAGATTTTGCACAGAGGCATGAGGCCTTCAAGAGTCTTCAAGAGATAACATTTTTTAGCAATAAAAATTGTTTCTTGAAGGCTCCAAAAATGATTTAGCCAGCATTTGATATAAAAAATTTTATAGCTGGCTAACACCTCCCATTTCTCCTTTTCCCAATGGTTATACCAGATCATAGAGAGGAAATTCTGTGATTGCATAAAAATCCAAAACACAGGTGCTACCAGAAGTTTCAAAAGCATACATTCAACAAAATATTCAAAAGTAATATCAGCCCACTAAGTCTGATGAGGAGCTCCTAAATGATGCAGGGTATGATATTAGCAACAAGAAAAGGAAAAAGGATGAAAAATCTATTGTTGGTAACATAAAAAGACACATCAGAGACAACAACAAGTTTAGGCTCAAATGTAAGGACCTGCATAATCCAAGTTTTTTGATAGAGGTCATAGATATATAGAAGCAATCTGAAGGGTTATAGACTATAACCCCTTCAATTGCAGAGTGTAGTGGACCCAAAAAGAAAGATAAGGGTAAAACCCCTTTAGACCAGAAAACAAAATCCTCATAAATAAGAAAAATTCAAAAGGGTTCAGCAGAGAAAAAGACCATTGTCAAAGAAACAACCACCAGGACCACAAGGTCCAAATTAGCTGTTGACAAACAAACAAACTTGGACAAGCTTACAGAAGTTGTAGCCCATATGGAAGAAAGGTTAAAAGGGTGTCCTAATAAAATACCTTTTTTGCTTACTAAGTATATATTTGAACAACAGCTCAATTTTCAGAGTGTATAAGTCTGCACAAGATTTTCAAGTATTTTCTGTGAATTTTTGAAAAAGGAGTGCCACCGGTAATTCTGGTAGCATTATATTTTTTGCGCAGTTACAGTTTTTACTGGAATTTACGATAGTGCCTGTTTTAAATGATTTTTGACACCTGTTAGCAGAGTTTTCGAGCAAGTTCAGGAATGATAAGGACTCATAATGATATGGACATGTCAAGTGATGTTTGATAAGTTGTTATGAGGTTGTTTAAGGTCACATTTAATGTAGGCACATGATTATTAAAGAGTCAAGGTCATGAAGAGACAAATCAACAGAAAAAGGGGCAGCATGCCAGCACACTCAACAACACTGCCCAAACTGTCTTCACTTCTCTCATCTACATATGTCATGTTAGTTAGATTTCTATGGGATATATCTTTAATGTCCTATAACACCTATGTAATGTGAGGAAGAGTGGTTCCTTCTTTTTAGGAGAGATGTAGTTGGTGCCTCTCTCTCTCTCTCTCTCTCTCTCTCTCTCTATATATATATATATATATATATATATATATATATAGATATATTATTTTTAAATACCATTTCAGGGTTGGAATTTGATCGACCTGAAGACTTATTATAATAAAGAAAACATCTTTTGCACTTCATGCTAGAGGATTTTTTTATTCAAGGACTATATAATGTATGGTGTGTTTCTCTCATTATTTATTTCTTCTGATTTATGAGTTGCAGTAGCTAGTAAAGTATGAATGAGAGAACTATTAGAGGATATAATAGTTAATTATTAATTTTTTAGTCTTCTGAAAATCATATATATGTTGTAGATCATGTTAGTGAAGGATTTATAAAAAAAATTATACATGTGTTATCACAAAATTGTACTTGATTGGATGCTTATAAAACAACTCAGTGTAACTATTTCAAACCACTTCTAACTGAATCTTAGCCTCTTCAGTTTGAGAGGGCTCTCTCAAGGGGGTTTTATGATATTGAATAATGCTAGTACTAGATGGCTAACTCTATGGAAATTTTAACTTGTTTTTTATGATTGCAGGTTGAAAAGAATGCAGGCTTGCCACCATTGGGCTTATGGAGTCAACAATCAGTATTTTCAGTGACAAAGGTTATTCAACATGGAAGTTGAGGTAGATAGAGGTCTTTAACAAAGGCAACTCACACATAAAATATAGGAAACACAATCATTTCATTTAGAGCATAAATTATGAATTCTAAGTAATAGAGTTTAAATATACTGTAAACGTTAAAACATAAAGATATAGATAAATAAGACATTAAAAAACTCATGGGAATATCAGGTCTATCAAGAATAATGTCACTTTGTATTACTTATATAGGTCAAAAACATAAAAGCAGCAGTTTGGTGCAAATGCTCTCCAACCCCTTACTACTTTGATGCTTTGTCTTTAAATAGACATTCTTTACAACAAGGATGATATGCTTGGTGACTAGATCACTGAATTCTCCTATGACACCTTTCATAACTGAAATACATAACTTGTAACAGAAAACTGACAGCTACACTTTAAAGAAACCTTCTCCTAATAGGACTCTAACTCCTATTTATTACATTTCTCTACCTTATCTGTGTGTTAGCCAT
>JAXQQM020064944.1:0-62162 GCA_034641835.2 Pinus albicaulis
CTGAATGAAAATTCAATAAATTTCAAATGAGGACACCAAAAAATTCAAAAAAATCATAGTGCACTTCCTCTCCCTGTCTTCTTCAAAAGGGTACTCTCATTTTTCTTATTGACGATCACATTGAAAAGAAAATCAAAGGATAATAAAATGTACTGAAACATCACTGTTTTTTTGTCTTCATCCATTTCAAAAAATAATAAAAAATAGTGATTTGATCCGAAAATTACCAAAAAATAGTCTGTGCACTAGTGCAATATATGCAGATTATGATGCTATGGTTTTTTTCCAAAAAATGAATAACCTTCCCTAAAAAAAGTTAGGGATCATAAAGTGACTATTTATGTTTGCCTGAAAATTTCAAGTATATGCAGTTAGTAAACAAGAAATTTACCCCTCTATATGTCAATATATATATATTTTTTAAATATGGGTATGGAGGTAAGAAAATTCTCTACAATTCTTGTTTTTATGTCAAAGCATAATTTGTAATAAAAATATGATTTTAGTGGAGTTGAAGTTGGAAAAAATAGAAAATTACAATTTTCAACGTCAAAAAAGGGCAAAAAGTGTTTCCCAACTTCACTCTTTCACCCTTGGTGCCTCTTGGAAAGTAGGTGCTTGCTATCCAAAGGGGGTCGGTGCCTCCTGTGAGTGGGTGCTCACAAAAAAACTGAAGTAATTAACTAGGTGCTTAATTTACATCTTAAGAACAAAAAAATGGTGGTTTTTTCCATTTGGGTTTCCACGTGAAAAATACCAGTGTAAATGTGTGTGTGTGCTTCTCATGTGAAAGATTGTTTGAACATATGAATGCTTAAGTTTTATGCTCATTTTATTTATGAATGAATGCTCTCATAAGTAGCCAACAATAGAGGAAAGAACCAAAATCATATTCAGTAAAAAATTAAATAATCTCATAATTACTGATTATTGATTCACCCCCCTCTCAATAATTCCTTATTCCAACAATTCGTATCAAATCCAATTTCCTTCAGGAACAATGGAACCACTGGAAGGCAGATCTATAAGGAATTATGTCGAGGCAAAAGAGTTATGAGGATTACTCAAGAAGAATACCAGTCTTCAATGGGACAAACTAGGCCTTCTAGAAAGTAAGGATGGAAGCATATCTTGTGTCCCTAGGAGTGGATGTTTGGAATTTAGTGCTAATATACTACAATGTCCCTGATATTCCTCCCACTGATGTAGATGGTAAAAAAATTGTATGGAAATAATGCTAAAGCCAAGAATTCCATCTCTTTGGTCTTAGTCAATCAGAACTTGTAAATGTTATGAACTTTAAATATGCTAAGGATGTGTGGGTGTATCTTAATCAAAGTCATGAAGGGGATGAAAAAGTCAAGAAGACCAAACTCTAAACCTTCATAATGAGGTTTGAGAGCCTAAGAATTAGTGAAGTTGAAAGTATAGTAGAATACTTCCTCAGGGCTGATGAAGTAACTAATATGATTAGAGTGTTGGGTGAAGAAGTCAAGGAAGAGATTATTGTACAAAAAATATTAAGATATCTTCCAATGATATTTAATTCCAAAGTCTTAGCTATTGAAGAAATGGATAATTTAAAAGATCTCAAGCTGGACTAGTTGCTTGGTACTCTCAGAACCTATGAGATGAGAGTAGGAAAATAGAAGTATGAACAAAAGGAAGCATCATTCAAAGTATCCAAAAAGGCCAAGGAGCTCAAAGATCATAAATATTTCTCGAGCTGCGAATCTGATTAGGAGTTGGATCAATTAGCCAAGAAACTGAAGCGTGGATCAGGAAAATATAAAGGGAACTTTCCCTTTAAATTATTTGACTATGGAAGAGTTGGACATTTTTTGTCCAAAATCCATTACAAGGAAAGGGCTGAAAAGGAAGATGACTAGAAACCTGGGAAAAAATCTCAGAAACAACATAAGAAAAGGTTCTATAAGAAAAATGGGTTCTACCGCAAAGAAGATAGCTCAGGACAAGAGTCAGATAACAAAAATTATTCAGAGGACAGTGCAAATAAGTATTTACTTATGGCCTTTGGAACATACTTCAAGAAACAAAGTATTATCTACTCTAAAGAAGAATAAGAAGAAGAATGAGTAGTTGACCTTGAAGGGGAACTCATTAGTTCCCTTGATGAGTTAAAGAAAGCAAGGAAAAAAAATAAGTAATAGAAGGAAAAAATACAACGTGCTGAAGAAGGTATGTATAACTATGATAATGAGGAGTTTTTTTATAAGAAGGAAAAAATTGAAGAAGCTATTAAGAGAAAATACAGTTTAGTCCTTATTCTAGAATAAAAACAAGGAGCATGTGAGAAATTATAAGAAGAGAACAAGAAGTTAAAACAATAGATGCTCAAGATAAGAAAGGAAATGATCTAAAAAACATGCAAAGATGATATTTTGTCCCATAAATTTAAACTAGAAGAAGCTAAATTAAAGGAAGAAGTACTTCAAGATTTGATCCATGAATGGGAAGAGAACTATCAGATTTTTGAGGTAGAGGTTGTCTCTCTAAGAAAAAAACTTGAGGGAATAAATATCGAGAGAGGTATAAATTAGAAATTTTCAGAAGGAACAAGAAAAATAGATCAAATTCTAAATATACAAATTCCCTAAGGAATAAAAACAAGTCTAGGATACTTAAAGACACAGGAATATTCCATGGGGAAGATAAACTTCAGGTCCGTAGGATTTGAAGAACCGTAGAGTTATGCAAACAAGCATCATGAAAGAATCAATGAAAATAAAATGGCAGCAAGACAAAGAGAAGATCATCAATGGAGAATGAATCAATCATCCAGGCATCCAAGGTACCTTCAAGCACAAACTCATAAGGCTTACAACAATAGGCATGCCTATTTATTTTATGGTCATTGTTATAATGTCATATATTTGGACATAAAGTTGTTGATTGTAGAATGATCAAAGTTGGAAGAGATGAAATTCCTAGATATAATAAGTATCAAAATTTTAGATCTTAAAATCCACCTCTCAAAGACCAAAATTTATTCTCTCCTCTATTAAACGAAGTTGAATGTTTCAAATGTAATAATTTTGGGGACAAAGATAGTGAGTGCAGAAGCAGGTTTGAATGCCTATCTAAGTTCCAAAATATTTGACAATCATTTACTCAAAAGGATAAGGGGAAGTGCAAACGAAAGACTGAAAATAGAATGTAGTGTGGAATCGCTCTATCAACTCATAATAAATAGAAAATATGGTATGTGGATAGTGGTTGTTCAAGCATATGAATAGGGATAAAATATTTTTTTTTGTCGCTAAAATAAAAAGACAAAGGAAACACTGTCACTTTCGGAAACAAAGCTCCAACAAGAAAGTTAAGGGTAAAGGGATAATTAGTATTGATATAAAAAAGGCACAAAATGTGCTATATGTGGAAGGTCTCAAGAAAAACTTACTCAGTGTGAGCCATATGTGTCATAATGGCTATGATGTGACCTTTTGATCCAAGGACTATGAGATCCACATGAAGGATGGAAAGCTAGTAGGAAAAGAAATCAGGACCCACAATAATGTATATGTGTTTGATAACTCCAGAGTAAGCTGCTATTTAAGCAAGACAAATGAAGCATGATTATGGAACGTGAGACTTGACCATATGAATTTTGACAGTTTGATAAGAGTTAGAAAACTTGGAGTTGTGAGAGGTTTTACGAGACTGTCAAGACCTGAGAACTCAAATTGCAAGTCATGTCAATTTACGGTAAGCAGACCCAGACCCACTTCAAGCCAAAATAGTTCACGTCGGCCAGACCACTGGAGCTAATTCACATTGATATTTTCGGCCCAAATAGAGAAAAAAGCCTCATAGGAGAAAGGTACTTTATGTTTCTCATTGATGACTTTACCAGGGCCACCTGGACCATGCTCTTAAAAGCAAAAAAAAAATCCATTTAAACATTTCAAAAAATTCAAAGCTCAGGTTGAAAACGAGAAATATCTAAATATCAAATTATTAACATCATACAAAGGAGGAGAATGAAATTTAAAATAACTTGAATAATTTAGTGAAGAGCATGGCATCAAAAGGTAGTATTCAGTGGCTATAACTCCACACAAAAATGGAGTAGTGGAAAGAAAGAACAAAAAATATCTAGGAAATGACCAAGGGAATGTTATATGAAGCAGTTGTATCTCACATCTTCTAGGGAGAAGCCACATAAGAAGTGTTGGCATTATGATGCATGTGTTTTCCTTGATGGCAAACCATTTGTAACATAGTGAAAAGATCATTTCAGAGGTGACAAAGTGATGGAAAATAATTACAAAATGATGAGATAAAGGTTTCAGGTCAGAAGAATTATGAAAGTAAAGTTTGAAGAAATATACACGGGTTTGATGAAGCGAAGTCGCGTATATGACGAAATATACGCAGGGTTTATGGAGCGAAATAGCATATACATAGGTTCAGTGAAGCAAAGTCGCGTACACATGCGGGTATGAAGAAGAAAAATCATGTACATATCAGAGAACTATTTTATTAATACAAAGGGTCTTTACCACAGTATTAGCCCACAATATTGAGCATAGTAATGACTATTTGATCCCATTTGATCCCATCAAATATTACCACTGACACTAGTGTGGTTTTGGCTCATGGTATTGGCTGAGGATCTAACTATATAAGGAGGTGAAGATCAAAGTACTAAGTGTGCATGAGTGAGGGTAATGAATGAATACTATAATCTAAAGTATATTTGCATGGTATGGGCTATAGTTGATTGGTAGATCTGAAATAATGATGCACCCGTGAATACAATGATGGATTAGGATCAGGATCAGGATCAAGATGATATGTTTATGAGTTGTTTAGATCTTTCGTCTGGCGCATGTTTGTTGAAGTGAATGTTATGATCTGAGTACGTTTGAACTTCTGAAGTGTTGCATAGTCTTGAATTAGTTTCAAATATGTACGCGATTTTGACACATGTGTTAGTGTATATGAGTCACCAGTGATCAAATGTACTCTTTCCATGTGATTGATAAGGTATTAGGGTCAAATGGTTATATTTTCAAAAAAAATAAAAAAAAATTGACATCTCTCTGTTGTCTTATGGTCATTGGTTATTGTCTAGGTCAGTGCTACTCCCTTCACTTGCTCAATATCATCATCACTCATCATGGTCATGTCATCATTTAGGTGTCCTAGGTCATCAAAAGAGTTAATGTGCCATCATATAGGTCATGGTCTAAGATTTACATTTGATTTTCATCATAATGTCAGTCATCAAAAGTAAAAAGAGAGTCATGTCTAGCATTTGGGTCACCATCATGGGAGTTAGAAAATTAGGGAATAAAGTAAAAAGGTAACATTTCTTTTTCAAGAAATTATGCTGCAGTAAAATCACCTTATCAAGTCATTTCTTAAAAGTACATATGATGTTACACCACCACTAAAGAATAAAAATGGGTTTCAAGCTAATAAAAGAGCATCAAATTAGTCAAGAACTTAATTTCATCCCCCAAGATCTCTTCTCCACCATTGTGCCTCATCTCAACTATCAAAGCATTGATTTTCATTGCCAAATGCCTTGCCCACCAGCTCGTTGCATTTCTGCTGTACATTTGCTATGCTTTTGGACATTCATTGTGTTTTTGAGTTTGAAGGTCAAAGAAAGAAAAAAATATGTCATTTCTCATCCAATATGTTTTCAACACTCCTAAACAAGTAATTTAAGAATTCATCAGTTCTCTGATGCAGTGATTTCCTTCAAAAAGTTATAAAATCCCTCTCCTAAGGTTTTATGCTGTGTTTTTAAGATTTCATGGTTTTTTCATTCTTAAAAGGAGAAAATCCCTATTTTTTCTACCTAAAAACCCTTGTATACACTTCATAGACCCTCCAAAACCATTTACCATACATATTTTCCCCATCTCACCACTTTTCCCAAAAAACCCAAGCCCACGATGCACTTCTGCCGCGTTTCTGGGTTTTCCCTGTGTTTTCCACTTTTCCCCTCCTTCCCTAAAATTTCACTACCCATGTATTCCTAACATCTACCCTTACCCCCCAAAATTTCCCTATAATTTTCCCTAACTCCTATCCCCTCCATTTCCCTCCCTAAACTAGCTACTATGTTTTCCCTGTTTTGCAGCCCTAAACCCCTATCCTTTCCCCTATCAAACTAGGGTTTTCATTCAATTAGAACCAACAACATGGCTAGTGAAAAACATAAATACAACAAGGGGGGGGGGGGGGATCTCAAGATATGAGCCAACTCACATGAGGGATATTAATTCTTCAGAGTTCATGAAGAGGACATTTGAAGAGGAAAGCTTACTAGGGTTTTGTGAGAAAGTACAAGAGGTGGGCTACCATTGTAAGCTGAGTAGTCTATTTTCCACCAATTTTAAGAGGAAAAAGGCCACCATAGTAGGGTTGGACTTATTGGTATCAGCAGAGATCATAGCTTCAGCTATTGGTATCGCTAACCAAGGAGAAATTTGGTTTAAGGGGATGGATTTGGACATAGAAAATTATAAAGTGTTCCTAAAACTACAATATAAATAAGCTCCTTTAATTAAGATGATTATGAAATATTTCACTTGTGAAGGTAGGTTTAGTAGGTTGTATGAGTATCAAATAATATTTTTGATTAACTTCACTTCCATAAAACCACTAAATCTACCAAATTACTTGTTCAGAAGCCTGGTTAAGATGACTGAGAAAGTGCAGACTAAAGGGAGAGACCATCAGGAAAGCTTGTTTCATCACCCTTTGATCAAAGTCATAGTTCTCCACCAGCTCACATAGATCAACATGCCATGAGAGACCTTATTGGAGGAAGTTGCTCTTATACCTGCCTCAAGTCAGCCAAAGAGCCCAAGCGTTCCTTCATCATATAGACCACAGGAGGTTAGTTCATCAAGCAAGCCATCAGTGAAAAAAACTCATCCTAGAACAAAGTTTTCAGAGACCTACAACAGAGGTAAGAGGTTAGTTTTTGACCTTGATATTGAAAAGGATATGCCTACACCTAGACCTAGAACTATTTTTCATGCTAAGAAAATACATAAGGAGGCTATCCATGAAAAGAAGTGCAAGTTGAACATATAAGAGATAAATCACCTAGAGATAGAGATGATGTACCTTTGCAGTATGAGGAAGGGATACCTCCTGAACTTGAAATGGTAGAACTTGAAGAAGAACACCATGAAGACAAGGCAACTGAAGACATAATAAAATAAAAATAGGCACAGATTAGGGAGCTCAAAAATGATCTTGCCAAGGAAACTTTTTGGTATTTTTCTTGCAGCAAGAGAATAAGCAGCTCAAACTAAACCTATTGTTCCAAAGCAAACCACAAGGGGACCATCCATAATCCAAGAAGGCATAGGTTGTGGTAGAAAAGGATAAGGGTAATTCTATCATTGATATGGATTAGTTGGGGGAAAAATACATTGAGATACAACGAAGAAGGCCTAAAACTAGAGCAGAGGCAAGAAGAGAAAAACATGAAAAAGGGCCATCTCCTCCACAAGGCCACAAAGACATCAATGAAATCATAGCTACTGAAGTTGAAGAAGATAGGGAATTTTGGCTTGGGGTAGTAAATTAACACCTACAGCAGCTACTGAAGAATGAAAATAGAGACACTACCATGTAGAGGCACATGGCAAGGAACTACTACACTAGAAACACTATTTGTAAAATTAGGGTTTAAAACATGAAGAAAAATCTCAAGAAGACCCTAAGAAAGCTCAAGAAAAAATGTAATATGAATCTATTGGCTGATTCATCCTTAAATTTTTAAGCTAAGATAGAAAGATCGAAAAGGAGAGAAATTTTGGCAAAATTTTGTGAATTTTTGAGTTTTTTGTCACACAGGAAAAACTAGTGCACAAAAACGTAGCGTGTTCTCATTGCACTTTTTCCTAGAGGTTCCAAATGAATATGGAAAATAATGTGGAGGTGTATTTTGGTTAGTAAATTCTAGAAATATACTTGGGGTTACTTGTTAGTGGATTTTCAGAAAAAGGTCAAAAAACACATATTTTCCACCCTTCTGCCACTGTTTTGAGTCACTCGCTGTGCTTTTGGAGTAGTTGTATTCTAATCAATTTTAAGTTGTCTTGTATATGTATTTTTGGTGACTTGAAGCTTCAGAGGTGTAGTAGACATCCTAAGATACTTGCACCAACCTTCATTAACGTTCAAATATCCCTCAAATTCATCAAAACATCTTGCCAAATTTCGCTGCATTTCTGCTGCCACACGCTGCGCTTCTATAAATTTTTGTTTCTTTTTTGGGTTTAAATTTTTTTCTTGACACGTGGAGGTAAAAGTAAAAATGGTCGATGCAAAAACTGTCTCATGAGTTTTTGAATAGTTAATAGGTCTATTTATGGTCATATTTTTTAAATAATATTATGTTTAATGACTTGAGACAAAAACTCAACTTGTTAGCTAAAAAAGGGGAATGTTGTTTCTAACTCCCCTGGGAATAGGCTATGAGTCATTAGGTGCATTAATTAGTTGTTTTGGATAAGGATTCGATCCATAGAGGTTAAATATTGTTTTATTTTCTAGATGTACTCAAAATCAAGTCATTTAGAGGGTTGGATACTTGTGGCTCAGACTTAGAACTAGTGTATTGTTCATTTGTAGAAAGATAAGAGACATTTGCAACTATTTTCATGGAATTCTTGTGTTATGGTTAGTGGACTTTTTTTTCCTATGTTTTTGTTATATATTTTATGATTAGATCTTATTAGCAACCATATAATTTCTTCCTATGCTTTATCTTTTACAGTTTAAAATAAAAATCATTCTTTTATGATGTGTTTTTGTTTTAAGATATGTATCTAAATGTGTCATCCTATTAAAACGTAAATTCATGCTTTGCTCACATGAATCCTATTATTTTCTCCTCACCACCACTACAATGACAAAAAAATAATTTTACTGATCATACCTACCTTGCTTCATACTATATCTGTAACTGACCTTTGGGATACTAGTTCTAAGACCTAGTGCTATTTGTCCATCAAACTCTAATCAAGCCTAAATCAAAACCCTACTAAGCCTATAATTAGCCTAAAATCCTTATTCTCCAGTAATTTCCATCGATTGTGAGCTTAATATAGAGAGAGCACTCTATGATTTGGTAAGGCTAGCTGCCAAATTGAAATTTGGTCTGTGGTTACCCCTTTCGCTTCCTTTCTCAGCCTTGGGAAAATGGAGGGAGTTAACAACATGGAAAGTGCGTATACACGTGGGTTTTTTTTTTTCTTTCTCTGTAGAGTTGCATATTTATTCTGAAGTATGTTGAGATATGTACGTTAGTTGGGTTTTGGATAAGCGTGTATATACGCAGAAAATACTTATGGAGGGTGAGTATTCAATCCAGGGTTTTGCTGACGAATATGTATGATTAGTTTTGATGTATTTCTGTTGTATTTCAATGATGTCTTCACATTCATATGGATTTAGTAGCAATGTCATAAGTAGAACTACTTGAATGATGCAGTTGAAATTGTTTGAATATTGATTGGTTAAAGAAGATACATGATGATACTAACTATATAGGGTTTGGGAGATATGTAATCTAATAGAGTAATTTAGAATGTCTCTATGAAAATACATGTCTGATTCAAATTAAAAATTTCCATAACTTGGAATGTTGAGATCTGTACGCATGTTTCTTTCAGAAAATCGCGTAAAAACACGGGTTGCCTTAAGTGAAGTCGCATATATATTTTAGTAAATGAATGATCAGGGCTGCAGTTGATTTAGTATGTTGATGCAGTATTTTGGATTCAGTTTTGATATTCTTGTTACAGTGATCTCATTATTCTGATTAAATTGAGTTGGTGATTGGTTAAGTGACTGTTTGCTTCAGTGGTTGATTCAATGTTTGAGTGGTTCAGTGATTGATTGGTTCAATGCTTGGTTTCATTAATTGGGTGAATGTTTTGGGTACATTGATAAGTTTCAGTTTATGGGATTATATGGTATTAATGGATTCAACATGAATTATTTGATGAAAAGTGGCCTACAAGTTGTGATGTATTGAAGTAGCTGGATATAGTGAGAAAGTTTATGAAAAATGGTCCATGGTGGTGCTGAGGGTTGGATCCTTCAATGAGGGAGTCATAGCTCCCTTCTATTGGGTGCTGGTAAACGAGATCAGGGGGTCGTAGCTCCCTTCCAGTGGGTGCTTGTAAACAAGATCAGGGGGTTGGAGCTCCCTTCTAGTGGGTCCTGGAGAACGAGTGAAGGTTGTAGCTTTCATCAAGTGGGTGGCTCTGTACTGGTATGAGTCTACGCCAGTACAAGATTGTAAGTAGTTTTCTATATAATAAATATTCAAGACAAAGATGACAACAACAGTGGTTTTCTCCCACATTGGGTTTCCACCTTAAATCCTGGTGTTCATGTGTGTTTATTATGTGTGATGGTTTACTCTATTCTTACTGCTCATTTTTACTGCTTATAAATGTATGATGAATCAATGATGCACTGGTTTAAGTCAAGTAATTGAATATTTATCTGAATTATAAGTTTACTTGACATACACTAGTTTCCTTAATAAAATTTTCATACATACACTAGTGGGCTTCAGTCAAGTCGTGGATAGAATTCAGAAAAGAAAAGAAAATTGATTATTATGAGTTGTTAAATACCGATTCACCCCCCCCCCCCCCATTATTTTTCCCAAAAATTGGTATCAGATAAGGTCCTTCTGAAGAAGTTTGATCGCTTTAAGGAGATCCGTCACAATGGGAAGGAAGCAAAAGAAGAAGGCTACTCAAAGGAAGAAGACAACTCATAAAACATGTGAAAAAATAAATGAAGAAGACAAAACATGTACTGATTTTTGTTCTTGTGATCCACTTCCTTGTTCATACAATATTTAAGACAGTGAATATGAAAGTGAAAGTAATGTTATGGATCTAGAAGTAGAAGTTTCAAAGCTCAAAAATGAAATTGAAGATTAACAAATTCTATTTAATGAAAGAGAATGTATATACAAAGATGTGATTACTAGATTGAATAATCAGTTACAAGAGAGAAACTCAATTGAGAAGATGAACAAAGAAAAGGTAGACCAATGTTAAAGGCTGTAGGATGAGGTAACCAATCACGGTGAAGGACTTGAAGCATAAATCATCTCTCTCAAATCAGATTTGGAAAAATAAAATAAGAGGAACGGATAAATACTTCAAACATTTGAAGAACAAGAAAATGGGATGATAGAAGAAATAGTCAAATTAAAAGAGCAAGTAGAAGAAGGAATAAGGGTCAAAGAAGGTATGAAGAAATAGTACCAAAGAATGTAGGTTGAGGTAAAACATTTTAAAAGGTAAATTAGAAGAAAAGGATAAATATTTGAGATTTAAAGATAGTACTAGGATTCTGGATACTATTCTTAGTAATCAAAGGTCTCCTTCTATTAAATTTGGTCTTGGTTTTCACAAAAATGTTAAAGTAGAATCTAGATCACCAGCCCATACTAAAGATTCAAAGGATATCAATGCAAAACCTAAAGTGTTTGAAGAGACAAAAAGTCAAACTGATAAACAACCAAGGATCATGAATCCTCAAAGGAAATCAGTCACACCTAACTGTAGAAGTATCAATAAATTCTCTCCTCTGATCAATAATGTTGAATGTTTTATATGTCATAATTATGGACATGTTGCATCCAATTGCAGAAGCATATTTTTTCAGTCACAGACAAATAGACACTTCACAGATAGACCATCAACTCCCAGGTACTCAGGTTTCTTTAGGGGATATTGTTTTTCATGCAAAAATTTTGGACATAAAGCTGTTGATTGCGTGAGACAATAATATTATGATTCCTCTGCTCCATTTTATGGTCACATAAGATGTTATGATGGTAACGAGTTTGGGAATGTAGAAAAATAATGCAGGAACAAATCAATGATTCACCAAAGAAAACATGGAAGATCGAAGAAATATGGATCCACCAACATTCCCGACACCAAGAAGAAAGAAGAAGAGATAAGATGTGATATTTCCCTCTATGCATTTAAAAATGAGGATGAATGGTACAACAACATCGAATATTCTCATCACATGACTAGAAAAGGTAGAGCCAAAATTAACAAAAATAGAAAGGCAGTTGATACTTTATTAGTTCAAGGTATAAAAAAAAATATATTGGGTGTAAGCCAAATGGAAGATAAAGGAAATGTAATTGTGTTCAAATCAACTAAATGCAAGGTCATGGATGAAGAAATTGGAAAGGTCATAACAAGGGGATACATAAACACTGATAAATTATATGTGTTTAAATATCTGAGCTCTCGCAAATATAAGGAGGATTCAGAATCAGACGGAAAGAATACAATCCCCATTGCAGTCCATCATTCTTGAAATAATATTGTTAACAATGACTACAATATGTGAATATTGGTTTGTTAATGTTATTTTTTATGTTTATGACATTGCATTTGATGTGTCAACAAAAGACAGGTATAGACTGTACAAGCTCAAGGGGAGATGAAGCTGTGAAATTTTCACTTTCTATGCATGGGTTGCATGAACTATAATCGCATATATACGCGAGTTCCTTTGCAGAAAATCGTGTATGTTTTTATCTGATATGAAGGACTCAAGAATAGTCTATGATATGATTCTAACAATTATGATTTGATTTTTCTGTCTGATGTTGATGGTTACAGTCTTCTGATGTGGTATTGAGTTATGATGATCTATGAGTTTGACATTGATGATTATTTGAATTTGTGAATATTCTCTGATGTATGAGTTGATATGATTAGTAAACAAGTAGCACAAGTTCAGGAGGAGCATTAGCCTTGCTGGTTATAATGCATTATTGGCATTATGATTTCTAAATATGATAGATTTTTTATGCACATATGTAGACTTGTATATGATCACTTGATGATTATGTTGTTGTCATGGATGATACTTCATTTCCTTATCTTATTTCGTGATGTCATCTCATACATGTTGCTTGGATGTACATGGATTGAGTAAGTTGACCTTGATGAGGTGAAGAGGATGAGTTTATGGATGATATATTCATAAATATATTATGATGTTGATGTTGTATGTTGGCACTAATGTTTTTTCTGACAAATAATTATGAAGTAGATCCTATTCAGTATATGATGGTTGTGGATGAATATCATGGTTTTTATCTCTCTCTATTAAGGTCTTTTGGTCTTGGTGATAAATATCATTTGATGTAAAGGTCATGTAAAGACGTACGATGTAATGATTGTCATATTCAGTCATCTATGGAATTTTGAGGTCATGTCAAATATGCAATCCCACTTGGTTGGGTGGTTGTGTAAAATATGTAATCCCACTTGGTTGGGTGGTTGAGTTAAATATGTAACCCCACTTGGTTGGGTGATTGATGTAAGTATGAGTCCTTGCTGATAGAAAAAGTCATACTCAGTTGAGTTATAGAGTCATGTACTTATATCTACAAGGGTGAACATGGTCAGTATAGTGCAGATCAGATCTACAGAGCTCTTATATCTACAAGGAAAGAGAAAACCTTGTTGCAACATTGGTCCACCCTTTTCCCTTGATGTCAAAGTGGGAGAGTAACTTGGTGTTTGAATAATGCTTATACTGATGTGTATAACAGGTATATATAGGTTGTGGTGATCAAACACCAACATGGTTTCCATCAAGTTCAGAGGGGGAGATTGTTGGCATTATGATGCATGTGTTGTCCTTGATGGAAACCCACTTGTAACTGAGTGCACAGATCAATTCAGAGGTGACAGAGTGATGGAAAAAAATGACAAAATGATGAGACAGAGGTTTTAGGTTAAAATAATTATGAAAGTAAATTTTGAAGAAATATACACAATTTTGATGAAGTGAAGTCACGTATACGAATAAATATACACAGGTTGATGAAGCGAAGTAGTGTATACACAGGTTCAGTGAAGAAAATTCTTGTACACATGTGGGTATAAAGAAGCAAAGTCCTGCACATGGTGGCAAACTGTTTTATTAGTACCAAGGGTATTGACCATGGTATTAGCCCACAATATGGAGTGTAGTAATGACTATCTGATCTCGTTTGATCCCATCAAAGATTACCACCGGCACTAGTGTGGTTTTGGATCATGGTATTGGCTAAGGCTCTAACTATATAAGGAGGTGAAGATCAAAGTGATCAGTGTGCATGAGTGAGGGTAATGAATGAATACTTCAATCTAAAGTATATTTGCATGGTATGGGTTATAGTTGATTGTTAGATCTGAAATAATGATGCACCCATGAATACGATGATGGATCAAGATCATTAGACATGAAATGAATTTGTATTTTCATGATTTGTTTATGAGTTGTTTAGATATGTGGTTTGGTGCATGGTTGTTGTAGTGAAGGTTATGATCTGAGTATGTTTGAAGTTCTGAAGTTTTACGCAGTCTTGAATTAGTTGTAGATATGTACACGAGTTCGATGCATGGAAAGTGCGTATACACGTGGGTTTTGTTCTGTAGAGTCACATATGTATTATGAAGTATGTTGAGATATGTACATTATTTGGGTTCTAGATAAGTGCATATATATGCGGAAAATACTTATGGAAGGCGCGTATGCAAGCCAGGGTTATGCTGAAGAATATGTTTGATCAATTTTGTTGTATTTCTGTTGTTTGTCAATGATGTCTTCATGTTGATCTCGGTTTAGTAGCAATGTCTGAAGTAAACTACTTGAATGATGAATTTGAAATTGTTTTAATGTTTATTGGTTAAAGAAGATACATGATGTTGCTAACTATATGAGGTTTCAGAGATCTGCAATCTAACAGAATACTTCAGAATGTCTTTGTGAAAATCTATGTCTGATTCAAATTAACAATTTCCAAAACTTGGTAGGTTGAGATCTGTATGCATGTTTATTTTCATAAAAGCACCTATAAATGTGGGTTTCCTTAAGTGAATTCACATATATATTTTGGTATATGAATGATCAGGGTTGCAATTGATTCAGTGTGTTGATGTAGTTTTCTAGATTCAGTTCTGATATTATGGTTACAATGATCTCACTGTTTTGATTGAATTGAGTTGGTGATTGGTTAAGTGACTCTTTTCTTCAGTGGTTGTTTCAGTATTTGAGTGGTTCAATGATTGATTGGTTCAGCGGTTGTTTTGAGTAATTTGGTTAATTTTTTGGGTACATTAATCAGTTTCAATTTATGGGCTTATATGATATTAATGCATTCAACATGAATTATTTGATGAAAAGTGGCCTACAAGTTGTGATGTATTGAAGTAGGTGGATCTGCTATGAAAATTTATGAAACATGGTCCAGGGTGGTGTTGAGGGTTGAAGCCTTTAATGAGGGGGTCATAGCTCCCTTCCAGTGGGTGCTAGTAAACGAGATCAAGGGGTCGTAGCTCCCTTCCAATGGGTGCTAGTAAACGAGATCAAGAGGTTGGAGCTCCCTTCCAGTGGGTGCTGAAGAACGAGTGAAGGTTGTAGCCTTCATTAGGTCGGCGCCTACGTACTAGTACAATATTGTAATCAATTTTCTATATAATAAATATCGAAGACAAAGACAACAACAACGGTGGTTTTCTCCCACATTAGGTTTCCACCTTAAATCTTGGTGTTCACGTGTGTTTCTTATATGTGATGGTTTAATCTGTTCTTACTGCTCTTGTTTGTTGCTTTTTAATGTATGATGAATCAATGATGCACTTATTTAATTCAAGTAATTGAAGATCTATTTGAATTATAAGTTTACTAGGCATACACTAGTTTCCTTGATAAAAGTCACGTACATACACTAGTTGGCTTCAGCCAAGTCACGTGAAAAATTATGAAAAGAAAATAAAAATAATTATTGTGAGTTTTTAAATACTGATTCACCCACCTCGACCCCTCTCAGAATTTTTTTCAACAAGCAGTAATGTATCTATCAAGCAGAACTCATCTCGGGCTTAATAGTAATAAAACTCGCTATGAGTGGTGGAAGGGGAGACTTGCATCAGTTAAAAACCTAAAATTGTTTGGGAGCAAGCATTTTATTAAAAGGAATGATAAAAATCCTATAAATTTTGACTCCCATGCTAATGAGGGAACATAACTTGGGTACTCAATTTGAAGCAAAATATATACATGTTACAACAAGCAGAAAAGAAGATTAAGGATTGCATTGACGTGTTAGTTGATGAAATAGATTCATAGCCTGAGTCTTATAAAATAAAGATAAACTAATATGATGAAGTAAATCCAAATATGAGGTCTTTAGATCAAGAAGAAGTAGGATCATATAGTGAAGGCAAGGAGTCAAGCACAACTCTAAGGCCAAAAAATCCTTCCAGGTATGTATAGAAATAGAATCTCGAGATTCAGTTACTTGGAGATCAAAGACATGGTGGTAAGACTAGGAGGAAACTTTTTGGAAGTTCAAGTTGTGCAAATATAGCTCTGCTATCACAGATTGAATCCAATAATCTTAGCCAAGCAAGTGATGACAATTTCTGGGTGAAAGCTATGAATGAAGAACTTGACCAAATTGAAAAGAATGAAATTTGGGAGCTTGTTCCAAGACCTAGAGAGAAAAATGTCTTTGGGACCACATGAGTTTTCATAAACAAGCTAAATGAGCAGGGTCAAGTATTCAGGGGCAATGTTCAATTGGTCTGCAAAGGGTATACCCAAATATAAGGGGTATATTTTGAGGAAACCATAGAACTAATAGCAATACTAGAATATATCATAATTTTTCTTTCCCTTTCCTTTCATAGAAACATCAAAGCATATCAGATGGATGGGAAGTCCACATTTCTCAATGGATATATGGAAGAAGAAGTTTACATTGAGCAGCCTAAAGGATTTATGGTCACCAAAGATGAAGGTTTTTTGTGAAAACTGAAAAAGGCCCTATATGGACTTAAACTAGCTCCTAGAGCTTGGTTGAAAACGCTGGATAAATACCTTTAGCAACAAGGCTTTAAAAATGGCACTGTTGATAGAAATTTATAATAAAATATAAAGGCAACCATCTACTAATTGTAGTAGTAAATGTGGATGACATAATCTTTGGCAGCGATAGGGAACAATTGGGGCATCAATTCGCAAAATGTACGCAGACATAGTTTGAAATGTCCATGATCAGAGAGATTTCCCTCTTCCTGAGATTGTAAATATCTCATTCTAAAAAAAGGAGTGTTTATATCCCAATCCAAATATCTCTGAGAAAATCTAATTAAGATCGGGCTGGAAGATTGCAAGCCAATGAGCACACCTATGGTTACTGTTGAAAATTGTGCAAAAAATATGAGACACTGTCTGGTAAATTAGACTGAATATAGATCCATGATAGGACACTTGTTGTATCTTACATCTTCGAGGCCAAACATCATGCAGGATGTAGCTCTTGTGGCCATATTTCAGGCCTTCCCTCATGAAATTCATGTTGTTGCTGTCAAAAGGATCTTCAAATATCTTCAAGGAATAACAAAGTATGGGCTATGGTATGCTAAGAGAAAAGAATTTAAGTTGAAGGCCTACATTGATGATGATTTGGCTAGTAGTCTTCATAACATGAAGAGCACCTCAGGTGAAACTTTCTTCTTGGGGAAATTCTTGGTGTCATGGGTCAACAAGAAACGAGCCTGTATTTCTTTATCGAATGTTTAAGCAAACTATATTTCCGCTGCCACTTGTCACACACAAATTCTATTGATGAAGCATACTTTGAAAGATATTAAGGTAGATTCGATTGATCCTATTCCAATTATGTGTGATAATAAATGTGCCATCAATATCTCTAAAAATACAATCATGCATTCAAAGACTACGCATATGGCTATCAAGTTTCATTTTTTAAGGGAACAAGTTGCAACCAATGTTGTTAGACTTGAATATGTGGCCACTAAATACCAACTTGTAGATATATTTACTAAGCCACTGGAAAGAGAAACCTTTGGATATCTCAAGTAGAAGATAGGATTTGTGACTCCTCATTCCAAATGACTTTCTGGTGTGTGTGTTGGAAACTACTTAGCATGTGGGATTAGTGGAAGAGTAGGCTGCAGTGGTTCAGGGGTAGTATTCAAGAAGTATTATTTTCCTTTGATGCCAAAGGGGGAGAAAATTACTATGGAATCATTACAGGGGGGGAAATGAAGAAGACCATGACTAGCTTTAGGGGGAGCTAATGGTGTTGCCATCAATGCTAAAGGGGGATATTGTTGGAAAATTGGCATTGTCTCAATTTCTAGTGGCTATGAGTGTATTGGAATTGATGTCAACAAAATGAAAATGGTGATTAAGTGTCCATGAGGAATCCAATGATAATTGTAGGTTTCTAGTAGAGAATCACCATAGTAGCATGATTATTGTTGGACAATTGGAATTGTCTGGATGGATAGTGGTTGTGACTGTATTGACTTTGAAGTCAACCAGATTACAATGGTGATTAAGTCTCCAGGAGGAATATAATGATAACTGCAGGTTTCTGGTAGAGAATCACCATAGTAGCAAGCTTATTGAAAATCCATAAAATGATGACTATGGTGAATTTCGGGTCGAGGCCCTTGACATCATCCTTAAGGTTTGGAGCCATATTTTAGGTTCCAAATGGGCTCAAATACTGCATCAAGATGTTTCTAGAAAAAAGTGTTGTGAATAAGATTTCTAATCGTACATGGAAATCCAGAAATTGACATCAGAATCAAAATATCTTTATTGTCGAAGTAAGGAGCTTGGAGGCCTTAAGAGGAGACCCAATATCTGAACCTCAGAGCATCGACACATTGGAACATCAGAGCAAGCTATATCAGAGGTCTAAGAACATAGGAACCTAGGTGCATCCAAGTAGGCTATATCAGAGGTCTGAGAACATAGGAACGCTGGAACGTTGGAGAAGGCTACATTGGAGGTATGAGAACATCAAAAACTCAGAGCATCAGAGCAGGATATATTGGATGTCTAAGAACATAAAAACCTTAGAACATTAGATCTGGCTATATCATAGGTTTGAGAACATCAAAAGCTTAGAGAAATGGAGAAGACTATATTAGAGGGAAAAAAAAATTAGAACCTCATAATCTCATAAGTTTTATAAATTTTAATTCGGAGAAAGTGTCGAGGTTTGCGAAGAAAAATAAATATAAAGGAACTCTGAAAAGAACCAAGGATCGTGAGGAATATTTCTCTCTCCTCCTAATAGACACATGGTTGCAGCCGGTTGGTCCTTAAGAGATGAAGTGGAAAATAAATTTAGCATGACGTGGAAAGAGTTGTGGACATGTGGCAGTTGGTTGTGGAATTTTCGGGGGCAATAAATAAGCAATAAATAAGCATGGGAAGTCACAGTAGAGTGCTTAGGTGGATTGCTATTAAATCTCAGTATGGAGGATTACACAAGGAGTTAGCGAAGAACTAAAAAGACCATTCTTATGATTAATACCATGAAAAAATTCAAGGGGCAGACACAACAACAATAAGGGAAGTCACACGAAGGTACACTTAAGAAATTTGGAAACTTGTATCTGAAACAACATGGTGAAGTGTGTAGTACAAGATAAAAACCATCGATTTTCATCAATCAAGGTGGGCAAGGGAGTATTGTTAAATTGGCTGAGGAGCATGATCTATGGGTGTGTTGTGAAACAAGCGCAAGAGTAGAGTTGAAAGGAATGCAACAAAGAGCGTGTTGTGAGAAGGAAGAGAGATGAACATATGCTGTTGTGGGAAATTGATAGAAGTGCTACTATGTAAGACCAAAGGAGTCTGTGGATCAGCAGAGGACTGAGAGAAAATTTTGATTTTATGACCTATCATATTGGTATTTTTCTTTATTTGTATATGCCTTTGTTTTTATTTTGAAAAATGTATAAATGTATGAAAATTAGAACAATGGCAAGAGAAGGTGGTGGCCCACATTCATAAGTTGTTGGTACCTATTTGCAAGTAGGTGCTTGCTATCCAAAGGGGGTTGGTGCCTCGTGTGAGTGTGGTCTCATAAAAAAAATTATGTAATTAAGTAGGTGCTTAATTTACATCTTAAACAACAACAAATTGGTGGTTTTTTCCCTTTGGGTTTCCACGTGAAAAATACCGATGTCAATATGTGTGTGTACTGCTCATGTGAAATATTGTTTGAACATATGAATACTTAAGTTTTCTATTTATTTTCTTTATGAACGAATGGTCTCATAAGTAGAAAAAAATATAGGAAAGAAACAAAAGCATATTGAGTAAAAAGTTAAAGAATCACACAATTACCGATTCAACCCCCCTCATTAATTCCTTCTTCCAACACATACTTGCTAAGAGTTAATAAAACACTTATGGTCCAATAGATGCAATCATTTTTCCAACACCTGCAATCCCAACAACTGCAATCTTCATTTTATCGCTTGAATCAAAACCCAAGTTAATTGGTTCAACACCTGCAATCCCAAAACCTACAACCTTCATATCATTTCCCGAATCAGAATCCATGTCATGTTGCATTGTAGAAACAATTTTCTACTTCCCTTTGACACGATACTTCTTAGGCTCGATTTTTTGATGTATTTTCCAGTTGTGCTCCTCATCGTGCCCTTATTTAATGTAATGAGCACAAGAGGGATTTCTTCCTTTTTATTTGTTGTCTCTATCTTCTTTGTATGGTTCTCTTGTCATTAGATAAATTTTGAAGTCTAAAATGGGACTGAAAACAAAAATGAAAAACAAACGCAACTTTATAATAACCAATAGGATTAAAGATAATGATGTCAACCATGGGGGACAATTCACCATCTTTAGAGTAAAATATAAAAAGATTAATAAATAAATAAATAAATTACTTTTTTAACTCATATTTTCAACTTATCTCCCTACAGTTTTACTCAAATTTCAAATGGGATCACTCGTTGGATGTATAATCTAATTCCTCATCCAAGGAGTATGGATCCTGCTACAAAAAAAATGAGAAATACATGAAAAAAATGATTTCAATCACGTTTTTAATGTATTTTTCATTTTTCATGTAGGAGGGTCCATTGAAAGTATGCAACATGGGTAATCCTTGCATGAGGAATTAAATTCTGCATCCAACGAGTGCTCCCTCCCGAAATTTGAGCAATACTATAGGGAGATAAGTTGAAAATATGAGTTGGAAAAGTAGTTTTTTTCCCTTTTAAAATTTGATGATGTAATCTAACGAGTGTTGTTTGACTGTTGATCACACTGTGGATAACCTGGAGATCTCTTCATTAATCTAACATTATTTTATTATTTCCACTATTATTTTATAATATTACTTAGGAGGCCCATTTTATACCTCAAATTTCCTCTAATGTCATGCTTTCCCCTACTTTCAAGGTGAATAGTTTTAACACTAGCTTCATCATGAGTAGTGGGATCAAACAATAAAAATGAATGCCAAAGATAAATGTGAAAAGTGCCGATGTATTTCATCAAAGTAGCAGGTGAATCTAAAGGAATATTTAATGCCAATGTTTTCTTCCTATACTCCTCTGTAGAAATTTGAACATTCTGACCTTTTCCTTGTCATATATTTTTCCATTCCATCACGGTTTTCTGGTAGTAACCCAAATGATAAAATTTCCCTCATAATGCAGAAACAAAATTAGACCATGAAGAAAGGAGTTTACCCATATTCTTACTACCTTTCTGAAGTTTTCTCTCCCACCATACAAGATCCGTGCCTCCTAGTTGAAGAGATGCCAAATATATATTTTCCTCATCCTCTTCAATTTGTCTGATCATATTGTTTAGCTTTTCTAAATCAAAATCTCCATTAAACAAGGGAAAATCAAATTTTACATCCAAATTAAAAAAAAAAAAGGTATTTTTAGAATCATCTCTATGTTTTCGATTACAATGATGAGAAGAATATGAATAAGTAGAACATTCAATTGAATATGGAGATGGAGGTTCAAGAGGTTCTCCTACATTTACTTGATTTACCAAACATTGTCCCTCGCTTTTTCTTTCTTCTTCCTTTCCTTGTTTAACAATTTCTTCTCATAATATGAAAAAAAATTATCTATCTTATTTTCCATGTTGTATAAATATTTATGGAAAGCTTTCTCATTTTCTGTATGGGCATAATCATCTTCCATTTTCCTTATTCATGCTGCACATCCAATATTTGGGTCAAAATACTTGAGTTTTCCTTCACGCTTCTTGAGTTTGGCCCTGGTTATCATTGACACTCGTAATTCACATTAGCAAGAAGAATTATTTGATACCAACATGATCTAGGATCTTTACTTCATTGATGTTTTCAAAATTACGTCAAAGAGCATGTAAAAACCATATATTAAAACACTTAAGAAGAAGAAACATAAAGGAGACCACAAAGAAAATGCACACAAAGTTTGATAATGAAGTTCGTTCAATGTGGACTATGTCTCCAGGCCTTGCTTCAATAGTGGGGATGCCTCTTCATTCATCTCAGCAAAAATGAAAATGAGTACATGGAAAAATGCATCATTATAACTCCATTCCTAAGAGTGACCTAGAAATGGGCTGCTCAAATCCCAAATCCAACTACACCAGTGAAATTCTCACGAATTTTTGAGTAAAATGAGTATAAACTCAACTATATTCCACCACTGTCAACTATGACCCCCTAGAGAATATTCATGATTCCATAGAAAAATCCAAAGGGAATATTCTAGAGAATATTCTAGAGATTATACCCTAGGAATATTCCCTTGGTATTTTCACCTACAGGGTGTTTATCTTGTTTTCGTTGGCCCTAACCTAGTTCTACGTTCTAAGTTCTATCAGCTCTCAGCCTCCACTCTCGACCCTCCATACAGTCAAATGGGAAAACAATGTTAAATAAATGTGGGAGGAAAAGTTTACAAAGATCGCTATTTAGGTGGTACTATACATAGAACATCGACTTTACAGTGGGTCAAGGGTTCAAAGCCCGCTGACCTATTTTTTATATATGAAACAAAACGTTAACAAAACAATCATATGTATATAACATATTTTTGGAGCGGGGTCCCCTAACTCCGAGATTTCAAGACATTTTTTGATACATTTTTGTAAAGATTTTGTAAGTTTAGTCGTGCGTAGCACAAGTCAAGGGGATTTGGGGCAGGTCAAAGCCCCTCATGAGTTGTAATGGGTCAAAGGGGTAGAACTATGGGCTGCAAATGATGGTTTGTGGACCTTAGAAGAGAAAATGATAAAATTATAAATAAGAGTCTAGATCGAGTCAGATAAGTCAGTTTTGGGATAAGAAGTGAATGATTAATGATAGTTCTGGTTGTGTTTTGATATTTTGTGTGAACTGTCTGGGTAGAAGGCTCTTGTTGGCTATGTGCATAGAGACCTTAAGTCCTGCTATGTGCAGACCCTGCTGGCTATGTGCACGGGTGAACTGAAGGGTTTTCAAGGAAGATCTGAACTTTTTATGAATAAAGATCTGTTGTTGTTGATATCTGAGTATGAAATGCATCTGTTATTTATGTTATGATCGTTTCTACATGTTATTTCTAATTCATGTGTTATCTGTGTTTAGATCAATTACGCAACCGTTTTTGGCTTTATATGAATGGTTATTGAATGGATCTAGTGTTATTGGGTTCTAATACTATCTGTTGAGAGTTATTACATGGATTATGGACTCTGTTGTAACATGTGTGCAAGATATTCTGCATAATTGACCTAAATTTGTCTGTTAAGGGTTTCCTGGTTAGGGATTCTATTGTGAAGGTATGTTCATGATTGTTTTAGATATAAGGGAACCCACATCATTTAAATATCTCTCAAGGTGTGGAAACCTGGTTCCAACACCCACCCATACTACTTCAGGTGAGACTTTGACTTGCACAAGAAGGTCACTGCCGAAAGGGCCAGTAGTAAGAGGGTTTTTTTTGTTAACCTCTACTCTGAACTTGGTTCACGACCCCTCAACCCAAAAAATGGTTCCATTTCTGGGACCAGGATCATTTTGAGACGAGTTGGGTGATGTGGAAAGGTCAATGGCATCCATTAAAGCCAGAACTAGAGTACTGGTTCGAAAACCAGATTCAAGAATTTGCCCTAAGAGAAAACAAAAGTAATAATTTGTCTACTGAAGTGTAGAAGAACAAGTATATTTTCACAAAGGTTCATGAGATCTTCTTCGTGACCTTTGCTCATGAATTACAGGAGTGGCTATCAAGATTAGCAGAATTCCAAACTTGTTGAAAGGATGATAAGGTCACAGAGTGGACCCCTGAATTGATCCAACAGTTGGAAAATATTGATAATTCCATCACCCAGACTGTAGATCATTGGGTTGACAACATCTTGGGTTGATTTGTGATCAAATTTGTAGTAGATTAGTTTGTGTCGTATTCTGAAGCTGAAAGGATATTTTTGAAGGGATTGAGAGGTAAATTCTTACGAATTTTTCCTCTACTGATTAAGATGCTATCGTGTGAAAAGGGTATTTTGTGTAGCCACACCGAATGAATGACACCTGCTAAGATAGATAGCACTACACGCAGTGGAAAATATTTTCGATTCGATGAGAGAGGGGACATATATGTATACAACCCTATGAGAAACTCACCTGATCTAGAAGGAAGTGAGGCTACGCATGCTGAAGGTAGCCCTCCTACTACACCACTGTTGAACTCATGCAGGGGTAAGACATCTCCTACTCTATCACCACCCCCACTCACGGAAGATATGGCTGCACATATCAAGATATCCAAATTTAAGGGTGCGGGGGATGAGGATATGGATCGATTTTGGTTTGTGGCTAATACGGTGTGGACTGCGCAAAACGTTAATACTGATGTTGTCAGAAAGCACAGTTGGCTACAGAATTTGAAGGTCGCTCTTTAGATTGGTTCATGGGATACATTTCTCAAAACGTAGATCCCACTATTAAGCAGATTAAGGATTCCCTAAAGCAGCGGTTCCGGAATCCAAATTCCTATTTGCAGTGCATAATAGAACTAAAATTTTTTAAGAAAGGGACGAAGGAATTAGTTTGGGAAGCTGACCAATAGTTGAAGCAAACCATCAACAAAGGAGGGTTTTTTTACAATGATAAGCAGCATAAGGAATGGTTCATTGCCATGCTCTTGCCACATCTTCACGGGCCTATGAGTCAGTAGAATATTGATTCTCAGGCCGAAGCCCTAGAAATTGCTATGAAATTAGAAGTTGCGCCTAGAGAAGATGCTCAATTTGGAGCGCTGCAAATTCAAATCCAATTAGAAGCTATGCACTTAGAAATTCAAAATTTACGTAGAGATCGGGGTAAATAAGTTGGTGCAGATGTTTGGTGCATACTGATCAAGTGATCATGTCCAAAGGAAAAAAATGTTCAAAATTATAAATGCTTAGAATTGGTTGCAAACTGAACGACCGAACAGGCCTTGTCACTGGGATTCTGGCACCGTGAACGGGACTCAAATCTGATGTCGTAAGAGAAAGATATTAAATTTTTAAAACACCCAATGACCTTCAAAACATAACTTTTGAACACAAACAAAAATTGTCATATTTCATAAAATTTTGTGGAAAAATTCATTTTTTTTATTAAGGTTTTGGAAGCCTATTAGAGGGTTCCACGTGGCCTTCCCATAGGCTGCCACGTGGCCCCAGGCCTATGGTTCAAGTTTTGTTCAAAAATTATTTTGGAGGGCAGACCCGACCTGACCTGAACAGAGTCGGGTCACCCTGAACGCATTCGGGTTGGCATTGGTGAACGAATTGGGTTCAAATAGCGAGTAGTAGTGAATGGGCCCTCGTGCAACAGTAAACGCATTTGGGTCAGTTGGGCAGAGGTCGGCCCGACCTGAACGCCTATGGGTCATGGCAAACGGGCGAGTCGGGTCATTTGTTTGAACCGGTGGAAAACAAGGGTCAAGCCCTCAAGGCTATGGTTTTTAAACCCCACGACCATGCGCAGAACTAAGGGCTAATCCCCTTTCAAACGGAGGTAATAAAAGGTTTAAGCCCTCGATTGCTAGCCCGTAGCTAAGTGACCTCAGGGCTATGACCATGGGCGCGACTTTAGCCTTATCCGCCAGCAACACTTAACCCCCAGATTTTTCCACATGTGAACAAGAGTTCAACTGACAGTCAAATTAAATGCCTGCCCAAAATTAGCATGCGGTTCCAAACTTTTTGGCATTCCAAATATTTTGGTGGCTCTAAATGGAGTTCTTCCAGTTTTGGAGGAGGACTTCTAGTGCCACTAGGCAAAGTTTGTTTTGATCATAACTTTCTCAATTTTCGACCAAACAAGACAAATTTTTAGTAAATTTTGGGTATTCTGAGCATTCAGGAGAGGTTGGGACAGTTTGTAGAGGCAATAGAGATGTTTTTAAGCCATTTTTTCTTCAAGGAAGCTTGGAGAGCCATAAGGGCCATGAGGGAAATGGAGTTGTATTGGGCTACACTTCACTGTTTGAGGTGAAATAAAAGCCATTCTTAGCTTATTTTTGTCTTATGAATTCAATTTCACAGTTTTTAAAGCCTGTTTAGGCTTATTTCTCGCTGTAAAACCAATTTGAGAAATTTAATAGAGCAAGGACATGCCCATTGGGAGCCTTGGACCCAACAAATGTAGCCTAGGAGGGGTGAACTGCCTCATCATGTTATTGTGTTGTTATGGTGAAGTTATGTTGCTGTTTATTTCTGATTTAAGATGTTAAACTATAATTTAATTAACATTCCCTCACACATAAACTCAAAAACAGTTACCAAAAACACTTTGTTTAATTTTCAAGACATGATAAACACTTTGCACACTTAATTGAATGAAAATGGATAATTTGAACAACAGATACAAATAGTTTCATTTTCATATCAATTGGTATCAGAGCTAGAGTTTTACTCTACATTTTTTTTGTGCAAAGATATAGTTGATTGTTTGCAAGTTTTGATGCTTACTAGGCTTAAAATCAAAAGAAGGGAAGGACAATTGGTTAGAGCACAAGCTAATCCTCAACCAAGGAGGGCCAGAGAGCCATTGCCTCCACCATATATTACACCCCCAAGAGTTATTGAAGAAGCCTCAAGCATGTCTTCAAGAGAGGGAGAAACTCCTGAAGACATTGATCCCAAGGAAGAAGAATGGGTATTCCAAAAAGATTTTCTGGACATGACTGAGATGGTGAGGATACTCTACCAAGAAAGGAATGATAGGCTTGTTGGAGAAGGGTCTAAACATCAAAAAAAAGGAGAGGGTTCTTCAGGAGGAAATAAAAGTGATGACAAGTCAAAGAAAGGACACGGAAGAAATGGTGATCCACCATCCCCATCTTCATCCTCTTCCTCTACATCGTCATCCTCAACTTCGGTGAATCAATCTCACAAGTCTAAAACTACTAGTAAAATTCCATTTTTAAAGCTTGATGTCAAATTTGAGTTGCCTATGTTTAACGGTGAAGTCAATGTAGAGAAAATTGACAATTGGATAAGACAGTTGGAAGTTTACTTGAGGATACAGAACCTTCATGATGACGACACCAAGATACAATTAGCCTCTTTGAGAATGGATGGAGCAGCATTGGTATGGTGGGAAGCCAAGACCAAGGATGAAATTAAAAAACATGGTAAGATCACTTTATCATGGACTGAATTTATTACTTCAATTAAGAAGCAATTTGATCCATTAGCTCATTTACAAAAGGCTATCATGAACTGGAAAAAATTCAGACAGCTTAAGGGACAAAATGTACAAGACTACACCCAAGAGTTTAGGAGAAGAACACTCTTATTAGGGGTAGACTTACAAAGTCAAGATAATTTGTTGAAATATATAGGTGGTTTTCACAACTACCTTAGACATACTATCCTTATGTTCAATCCTACTAGTTTAGACGAAGTTTTTGTATAAGCTACACATTTAGAGGCTACAGGAAAAAACACTTTTGATGAGGGTAGAAACAAGCCTTTTAAGGGGAAAAATAAAGATAAAACCTTTAAGAGAAAAGGAAAAAAGAATGCATCTGTCAAACAAGAGGGTGAGAAAGTGATATGTAAACACTGTTCAAGAGAAGGCCATGAAGAGAAAAACTGTTGGAAATTACATCCTCAAAAAAGAACTCAGTTTAACAAAAACAAAGGAAAGAAGAAAATTGCAGCTACTACAACTACACCACAACACTTAGGTGATGATTCAGGTGATGAAACCAAAATTGAAGCCATGGGTTTGAAGAGTATAAAGGGAAAGGAAACTGAAACTAAGCCAAGCACTAGTACTTCAAACTTTCATTTACAAGCTCCAAATGAGGAAGAAATAATTGAATTGTTCCATGTGAAGGTAGTCTCAAAACATACAAAAATTGACACACTGTTTGACAGTGGGTCACAAGAAAATCTCATATCAGAAGACTTGGTAAAACATATTAAACTTGAGACCATTCCACTTCCAAAGCCTTATCCACTTGGGTGGATATGCAAGGATGCAAAATTACAAGTCTCAAGAAAGTGCATATTGTGTTTCGCGATTACTGCACACTTTATTGACACAGTTGAACTTGATGTAGTACCGCTTGATATATAAGAAATTTTTTTGGGAAGTCCTTACTTATTTGACAAGAAAGCGATCTTCCATTGCCATGAAAATAAGTATCATCTCTTTAAATATGGCAAGGAGTTCATTGTCAGAGCACATCGCAAGAAGGCAAATATAACGATGGTAAATGCGGGACAGGTAAAAATACTAGTGAATTCTAGTAAGAGTTTTGTACTTCTTATGGTTAAGCCCAAGGTTGATGTGAATCATGAGTCAATTGAAAATTTTGATTCCAATATTAAATCAGAGTTATATGATGTAGTTGATGCACATCATGAGATGTTTCAGGAACCGACAGGTTTACCTCCTAAAAGGGAGATACAGCATGAAATCCAGTTACATCAAGATTGTCCTCTTCCTAACATAGGCATGTACCACATGTCTATCATGGAGAATGTTGAAATAAAGAGGCAAATTAAATACTTGTTGGAAAAATGATTCATAAGACCAAGCACTTCGCCATGTGGGTCACCGATAGTGTTGATTCCAAAGAAAGATGGAACTTGGCGCATGTGTGTGGACTTCAAGGCATTGAACAAGATAACGATAAAGAATCGTTACCCACTCCCAAGGATAGATGATATTTTAGATCAGCTGAAAGGTGCTAAATATTTCACTAAGTTAGACTTATGTAGTGGTTATCATCAAGTTAGAATTGCAGAAAGTGACATTTGGAAGACAACATTTAAAACCAAACAGGGACTCTTTGAGTGGCTTGTTATGCCATTTGGTTTATGCAATGCACTTGCAACTTTCATGTGGGTAATGGATGATGTATTATGTCCTTTTCTTGATGATTTCGTTATTGTCTACTTAGATGACATCTTAATTTTCAGCAATACTAGAGAAGATCATGTCATGCATGTTAAGAAAGTACTTGATGTTTTGAAGAAAAATCAATTATTTCTTAAAATGTCAAAGTGTGAATTTGGGAAAAATTGTTTGGTTTATTTGGGACACATAGTAGGAGGAGGTGCTTTGAGAATTGATCCTTCTAAGGTAGAAGCCATTGTGAATTTGCCTACTCCCAAATCCATTACAGAGGTAAGAATTTTTTTGGGTGCAGCTCGGTATTGGAGGAAGTTTATTTCTAGCTTCTCTGCCATAGCATCTCCTATGCATGCAGTGACAAGTATGAGGCATGCTTTCCAATGGGGAGGAAAGAAACAAAAATATTTTGAGTCTTTGAAAGAAAATAGAAGTTCATCTCCAGTCCTTGCATTACTGGACTTGAGACATCCATTCGAGATTCAGACCGATGCTAGTGATTATGCCATGGGTGCAATTCTCCTACAGCATGGTAAGCCTATCACATTTCATTCTGAGACATTTAATGGTACTATTGTGAATTATCCTACATATGATAAGGAGTTTTATGCGTTGGTACAAAGCATAAAAAAGTTGAAACACTATTTTATGGGCAAAGAAACAGTTGTTCATACCGACCATCAGCCTTTACAGTACTTGCAATTGCAAAGTAAATTGCAGCAGTCATGACATTTCAGATGGATGGGCTTCCTACAACAATTTCACTTGGTAATATGATACAAGAAAGGATTTATAATAAAGTTGTTGATATGCTTTCAAGGCATATTATTAGTGCTACTACATTACTTAAGAATGATTCTATTGTACATGAGAGCTACATAGAATAGTATGCATCAGATGTTGATTTTAAGGATGTGTATGCTAACTTGAGTGAAGGGAATCATGTTGAAAAGAATGATTATCATTTGCATAATAATTTGTTGTTTCATATGGGAAAGTTATGTATACCATAGGGGGAGAGACTAAGAATCATGAGAGAAGCTCATTCTTCTCTTATTGCTAGACATTTCGGGGCAAGAAAAACAGTGGCGCATTTACAGAGGTATTGTTATTGGCCTCACATGGTAGATAGTGACGTTTCATTAGAGGTTGTTCATTATGTGCTACAAGCAAGCCTAGAAATAGGAAGCTTGGTTTATATATGCCATTTCCAGTACCTTCTAGACCACGGGAAAGTGTTTCTATGGATTTTTTTGGAGGTCTACCATTATCTAGAAAGCATAATGATTATCTTTATGTAGTAGTTGATAGATTCAGCAAGATGTGTATTCTTATGCCATGTAAGAAATATATAACTGTTGAAAAAACTACTGATTTATATTTTCAACATGTATGGGTTCATTATGGCTTGCCTACTTCTATTGTTAGTGACAGGGATTCCAGATTTGTTGGGAATTTTTGGTCCAATCTATGGAAGATGATGGACACCAAGTTGAAGACGAGTAGTTCTTTCCATCCGCAAACAGATGGCCAAACAGAGGTAGTGAATAGAACCATTGTACATATTTTAAGAGGTTATTGCAGCAAGCATCCCAAGCTTTGCGATGAGCACTTGCATTACATTCAACATGCTTACAACTGGGCCAAGCACTCTTCTACAAAGAATTCACCTTCTGAAGCTTGCTTTGGGTATTTTCCTAAGTCACCTTTAGATTTCATTCCTGAGAAGGATGTTTCCATTGATGGGCATAGTGACATTGACAAAGATGGCATGTTCATTGAAATAATTCAGCTTATACATCAGCAGGTTCAAGAACAGCTTGAAAAAAGTCAAGGCAAGTACAAGGAGAGGCATGACAAATAGAGATTTGATCATAAGTTTCAAGAAGGAGATGAGGTATGGCTGCATATTAGTAAGAAAATAATGCAAGGAGAAGGTAAAAAGCTGAAGCCTATTCGTTATGGTCCATTCAAGATCCTTAAACAAGTTGGAAATAATGATTTTCAACTAGATTTGCCTTCATATATGCAAATGTATTCCGTTGTGAATGTGGAAAATTTACGTTTGTATGAACCTCCTTTAATTGCTGATTATGAAAGTGAAATTCACCTGCCATCCATAGAGGATTTCTCACCAGAATTTTTGGATGAGCTGAAAGAGGATGCTATCCTTTACAGAAGGACATGCACTTTGAGGAGGGGAAATGTTGATTATGTTCGAGTTGGTCTAAAAGGAAGAAAATCGAGTAAGGAAAAGTGGAGGGATGTGGAAAAGGTGAGGGATATGTACCCTAATCTTCTTAACAGGTGATTGAAGGATTTTTGGGTCCAAAAGCTTCCCAATGGGGAGGTGTGATCAGGTGATCATGTCTAAGAGGAAAAAATTACTCAAAATTGGAACTGCTCAGAATTGGTTGCAAACTAAATGACCAGATAGGCCTCATGGCTGTGATTCTGGCACCATGAATGGGATTCAAATCTGATGTCTTATGAGAAAGATATTGAAATTTTAAAATGCCCAATGACCTTCAAAACAAGACTTTCGAACACAAAAAAAAATTTGTCATCTTTCAAAAAAAATTGTGGCAAAATTCATTTTTCTTATTAAGGTTTTGGAAGCCTATTAGAGGGTGCCATGTGGCCCCAGGCCTATGGTTCAAGTTTTATTCAAAAAATATTTTTGAGGGCAGACCCGACTCGACCTAAACGGAGTCGGGTCACCCTGAACGCATTCGGGTCGGCGTTTGTGAACGAATCGGGTTCAAACAACGGGCAGCAATGAATGGGCCCTCGTGCAACAGTAAATTTTTTTGGGTTAGTCAGGTGGAGGTCGACCCGACCTGAACGCCTATGGGTCATGGAAAACGGACGAGTCGGGTCATTTTTTTGAACTGATGGAAAACAAGGGTCAAGCCCTCAGGGCTATGGTTTTTAAACCCCGTGACCAAGCGCAGAACCAAGGGCTAAGCCCTTTCAAATGACGGTAATAAAAGGTTTAAGCCCTCGGGTGCTAGTCTGTAGCCAAGTGACCTCAGGGCTATGACCATGGGCACGGCTTTGGCCTTATCTGCCAGCAACACTTAACCACCCGATTTTTCCGCACGTGAACACGAGTTCAACCGATAGTGAAATTAAATGCCTCCACCAAAATTAGCATGCAGTTTTGACCTTTTTGGCATTCCGACTATTTTGGTGGCTCTAACTGAAGTTCCTCCAGTTTTGGAGGAGGATTTCTAGTGCCACTGGGCAAAGTTTGTTTTGATCATAACTTTCTCAATTTTCGACTAAACAAGACAAAATTTTAGTCAATTTTGGGTATTTTGAGCATTCTAGAGAGGTTGGGATAGGTTTCAGAGCCAACATAGGTATTTTTAAGCCATTATTTCTTCAAGGAAGCTTGGAGATCCATCAGGGCCATGAGGGAAATGGAGTTGTATTGGGATACACTTCACTTTTTGAGGTGAAATAAAAGCCATTCTTAGCTTATTTCTATCTTCTAAATTCAATTTCACTGTTGTTTCAGCTTGTTTAGGCTTATTTCTCACTATAAAACCAATTTGAGAAACTTAATAGAGAAAGGACATGCCCATTGGGAGCCTTGGACCTGACAGATGTAGCCCAGGAGGGGTGAAATTCCTCATCATGTTGTTGTGTTGTTATGGTGAAGTTATGTTGTTGTGTATTTCTGATTTAAGATGTTAAACAATAATTTAATTAGAATTCCCTCACACATAAACTCAAAAATAGTTACCAAAAAAACTTTGTTTAATTTGCAAGACATGATAAACACTTTTCACACTTAATTAACTGAAAATGGATACTTTGAACAACAGATAAAAATAGTTTCATTTTTAGATCACATACGTTGTAAGGGTGATGGCCACACCAAAGATCAGTGCCCTCTGTTTTCAGATTACTTGCCAGCTGGGGCACCAAATCCATTGCGCCCCAGGGATGCTGCTAGGCCTAGTACCCCCACACTATGGTGCATTGATTTTAGGGTGGTTGGACGACATGACCATTACCCGCGGTTAGGAGCTTATGTGCTAGAACTAAATCAACAATGGTGCATATTTTGTTCTTTAGTTGGCCACGATGAACACCACTGCCAGACATTTTGCCTAGTGATAGACAATGCAAAACTTTACAGAGTGTAGGCTGACCTTTCGTCATCAGCATCTCCCTCTATATGGGGAGGATCCACAGTAAGAGGAAGGGGAGGGGGGAGAGGTGAAGGCACAGGTCGAGGAAGAGGGAAATTATTTTTTTATAACTGTTGAGTCGTTGGACACTATGCACGTGACTTCCCAAACCCTGCGTGGAAATCCTGCAAGTACTGTAGGAAATTTGATCATGTAATTGAATATTGTCCTGTGTTAATGGCTAAAATTCCGAAAACTAAGCAGACGCCTACGTAAAAAATATAAATGGTTAAATATTAACCGTGTGATGATGGTCTAAGTGTAAATGTAATTACCCGCAGTGGTGTTGCCACCGAAGGAAATGAGGAAAAGGCTAATGTTGAGCCACTGATCAGAAAGGTGCCTGATAGGGAGGGACTCAACCTGTAGAAAGAAAAGGAGACTTTCATTGAAGCTAGGTGTCTTCACACATAAATTTTCAAAATTTATTGATAGGGTCACTCACCTCACTCACCTAGGCTTCATGTTGTATTTATATATTGGTTCATGAAATTGATAAAAAATCCCATGAAATAAAACTTACCCTAAGTCTAAAACCACCCACTAGTCATCTCATGTCAATCAAATCCACTCCATCCACTTAGTTTTCACATGCATGATCTCAAATCAAAAAAATGGCACATGTATGCTTTTTCACCATTTGGTAGCGAATATAACTGCAGAATGGCAGATTTCACTACAGAATCACCTGACAATTCCGTAGTGAATATGCTATATTTATAATTGTTTTTGCTATGGAATCATGTTTTTTTGTAGAAAAAAAGAGGATGGTGAGTTGTAAAAATTCTAATGGTCAGGGGTAAAGGTGCAGTCACCCAATTAGTTATCATGATCACCCAAGCATGCAAGACTGTAATTACCCTCATCATTACCTTTTATTCCCACATTTGGCATCATCCTCCCAAATTTCAAATTGCATTTTTAAATTCATCTCAAATCATCTCTATGTTGTTCGAAGCCTTGGATGTAGCATTCTAGTATCATCTTTGAAGAGCTGACTCCCACTGCAAGTATCTTTATGTCTAGTGTTTTTATCTGCAGGTGTCACAGTTAGGGAGAAAACGAGGTTATAAAGAAGAATTGCAATGAAGAAGAAGATGAACAAGGGAGGCTCTTGTGTGAGATACGAGCCCATGGACCTCAAGTTATTAAATGAAGACCCAGTTTCATGGATGCATTCAGAAATATTGGATGTTTTTATTTTTGTCAAAAGCTTCAAGGATTTCATGCCCATATATCAAAGGATTTTGTAGTGAAATTTACAGGCACAACCTCGAAGGTGGGGGTTTTAAATTTCATAGTGTCACCTGATACCATTTCTTAGGCTAAAAAGATACCAAGAGAAGGTTAAGAGTGGTTTAAAGCAACTAAATTCAAAATGCAGAGCTGTGAGGAATTTTTCAAAATAGAACACATTGGAGCTGACATGGCATCTGATATTCTAAGGAGTTATACGAAGGAAAATTATTCTAAATTTTATTTGTGATCCAGAAGTAATTTACCTATGAGGGGAGATTTCATATGGTTTACATGTACCATTTTAGGCTCCTTTTACATTTCAATGGTAAGAAACCCCTTGATCTTCCTTTATTTTTGTTTAGAAGTTTAGGGAAGATGTCTGATAAGGTTCAAGCCAGGGCTGAAGGTAGTGAGACATAAATTTTTTACCAAGGTCTAATTAAACTCTTAGTGCTAGAATAATTGAAGAAATTAAACAGAGATTGGGAATATTTCTTTTTCCTTAGTGGGTATGAAGTTGATTTAGTGACACTCAAGAAGAATTCAAAGCCAAAAACTACTTCATCTCTAGCAGTGATAGAAAGTGTAAATGAAGAAGATTCTTAGCCTATCTTGGAACCAATGGAAGTTGAAATAGAACCCATACCAGAGGAAAATATCCTACAACCATCACCTACAAGTAAAAAATAGAAGATTAGTAAGCATGGTAGCAGGAGGACAAATAGAAGTCAAACCATTGGAAAGAGAAATCTTGAAGACATCCTCCAAGCAATAGATATTGAAGAGACTCCAATTTTTAGAGGTGAAGAAATTAAAGATGAAAAGAAGAAGAAACAGAAAGGTAAGACTGTTAAAAAGTTATATTTTGCAGGAGAATATGCAGGTTTCATATTCAAGCCAAGGAAACCACTCACTAGGCTACAACTTGCAAAGGGTGTCATGGAAAACAAGAAGACATAAAATGTTGACAAAGGCAAGTAGCGTATCACAAAAGACATCATAGACCTATCTCCAGCAACAAAAGAGATTTTTGTGCAAAGGAAAGGAAAGGAGCAGAAGGTGGAAAAGACTGAAGTACATGTATTGCAGGAACAATTAAGAGAGGCCAGAGAAGAGGCCATTGAAGTCAAATTAGAAGTACATGAGGCCAAGGTAGGCAGAAATTTGAGGGCATATTTTGAAGAAAAAATGAATGACTAGATGAACCAATATGATAAATCACTAACAAATGGCAAAAAGTTGTTGAAAAGAACACTTCCTTTGAGAAGAGTAATGAAAAACACCAGAAAGAGAAACCTATGGTTACAGTTTGAAAGAAAGAATCCTAAGGGACAGGTTAAAAAAATATAAGACCAAATGGAGATGATTTAGGAATAATTGAAGAAAAGAGGGCTGAAAATCAAAGTAATAAATGAGCCTAAGGAGATGCAACCTTCTACTGCTAAGGATGAAGTACCCAAAGTTTGAAGAGTTGGCCTAAATAATTTTGACAAATTTTGCAGCATTCAAGAAACATCATTTTCAGTTTGGAAGGTGAAATTGTGAATAAAAATGAAAATTCTGGGTTTTTCTACCAATTAGGCAATTTCGTAGCGAAGCCCGGGCTTGAAGGCCAGATTTCACTATGAAATCCTTGTAGGTTTCTTCTTGCAAAAAAATCTCATTTTGGCTGGAAATCAAAGGAGAGAAAGAGTTGTGTTTAGCTTATATTATGTAGCAAACATATCCCAATAAGATAGAGAGGCTAAAAGTTGACTTATATGGCTGAAATGAATTTTCTACCAAACTACGCTATGAAACTTCCTATTCCACTATGTTTTTGCAGCGATGAGATTTTAGTTGTATTTTGGTGTTTTTAAAGGGTACTGAAGGACAAACAACCACGTGGAGGCATTAAAATATAGCAGTGGGACACTCCAATAGGTATTTACTCCTCGAAAAATATGTCACCTTTCCAACTCAGCATGAAGACAATGATAAAATGTTATGTTTATCTTCTTCTTAAAAGTAGGGTGATTAGTTCCTAAATCTAGTGGGTATATTTATGACTAGGTTATGGTTAGTGCCACTCGGGCACTGTAAAAATTATACAACATGCATGTATATCTTGGATTCACCCGATCTAACAATGTACTAAAGTTAAATACTGAATTTCTTCTACAAATATTTTTCGGAATTAAAAACACAATTGCTAATCACATGAAGCAAAGAAGAATCAAATCAAAGATAACACAGATAATTTCCTGGGGAGAGGTTGTTTCTCAAAACCCCACTATATTATATTGTATATTAAGCATGGATCATGAAACAATTACATAAAAAACTCTTCTCACAAGAGCCCTCTAGTACTCAGTTAATTGTCTCACACTGTCATACATAAAATTGACCAATACTTAGCTAATTTAATGCCTTTAGAAAACCTGCCTTTCTTGCACAATCCCTGATGAATGCAATCCCTAAAAGGTAGGAGTTATGGATTTCCTTGACTGTGCAAGTATCATGGGCACTCCAATGGTTGTTTGGTTGCACGTGTGCAACACAATAATCCTACAACTAATAGTCAACTTCCCTTTCACCTAGATCTCAACTGGGTCTCCACTGGATCTGACATGCATGCAGCTAATAATAGTAAATCCTTAGTTGCATGTGAGATCACTGATTTTGAATTAATTAATATTTAATTCACTTGATCTCTCACTAGTGTATCAAGTAGTTACAACTAGCACAACTGAGTTAAAATGATTTCAACCTACATTAACTAATGCACCACTTGTTAGCCCCCTAATTTTCTCTCTTTTTTCCATTTTCCCCTTCCTAAATCATAAACATTTACCTCTGTTTTACCTCTTTTATGCACCCTCATCTTGCACCAGTCCAAGCACGGTGACATATTTCATATAAACTTTATTTTTCATATTTTCAATTCAACTTAGCATTTATTAATTATTTATTACATGATTTCTTACTTTTAATCATTCTTTGTAACTTATCGATATCTCCTATGTTTATTTGGTAGTTAGAGTACTTACCGTGACCACTGATCCTAGTGTAGGATCAGATCTTGCACTGTTGCCAGCACAGCAAATCCTTGCAGCAAATCTGAACCTCCTTGATCACTGCCTCGTCTTGAGCCACTTCAGCCACGACAACAGAGTGATCCAAAGGCAGTCGAGACCAAATATGTGAAGGGCGAAATCTGGAGATTAGCTACGACCAGTTCTGCTACCTGTCTAATTTTGAAGACCAAAAAAGCTAAATTCTGCGTTTAGTTATGTAATCAATTAAGGGATCTATTTTGGCCTTTCGCCAAAGGTATATATAATGTAGAATTTAAATAGGATTAAGGAGAGGAGATTTTTTGATAGTGGAGGAGAACAGAAACACAACCGAGAGGTAGTAGCAGGTCGTTGTATTTTGTTATCGCCCAAATTTGGGCTGGACGATACATTAATGTATGTACTTGCCTCAATGAATTAATAAAAGGAGCTCTGCCTTATGTTTCGAAAATTATATTTCTATATTGAGTTGATGAATTGATTAAGGTACTGAGCAATGTTTCCATTTAAAAGGGAAACATGCTGGTTGGCTAGGGCCCAGCCAACCTAGCATGTTTACCCCATTTCTTGTTTTCTTGTAATTTGTGTTTACATTGTCAAGTGTGATTTAATCTTAAACATATGTATTCCTGTCTAAGTGCAAGCGGATCCGTTGTGTGAAGTAGATAACTTTCCTTTTCCTGAAATTTTTGTTCCTGCACTTGATTTCAGATTGGTTTTCCTCCGCCTGGTCCAAGCAGGAGAAATGAACCTACACGAGTGCACGTTGGTGTGATATCTTTTTTTCTGAAATTATTTTTTGATTGGTTTTCCCCACCTGGTCTAAGCAAGAGGAATGAACCTACACTAGTGCACGTTGGTGTGATGCAACAAACTTTCTTACTTTAACTTCCCGCAACCCTCTTTCTTTCATTAAATGCTTATGACAGGATAAATATATATATATATATTGATTGTTTCTTTATTTTTTCATTCTTTTAAGACCAGAAACATTCACTTTTTATGTGTGCAATTTGATTTAACAGTATAATAGAACTTGCAATAATTAAACACTCATTCTAATAATTAAATGCTAAGTGCAGGAAGCTCTGATCCGGTGCAAGAACTAGTTTCTTGCCACGAGATCTGAGTGCTTTGAACCTGGACAAGTTCAAGGCCTTGCATGAAGTAAAAAATCCTTTAGTAAAGACACCATCTATACCTTTTGCATAGATCTCTGTTCCTACACTAGTGCAAGCAGACTGCGAAAGTGCGGGACAGATTAGTGCAAGAAGGAAATCTCTAAAGGAGCAGATTGAAGGGCCCATCTGATGAGACTACTAAGTGTCTCTGCTAAAGAAAAATATACACTCACTGTAATTAAACAATAATTAGCTGGAGTGATTTCCTTTTATCTTTAATTCCCTTTTGCAAATGCATTCTTTCTTGTTCCAGTCTTAGATTATTTTTGATGATTCAAGTTGCCTTCTTTTCTCTTTTTAATTTGATTCTACAATCTTTCCTTTAAAGAAAGTAGGGATTTATATTAAGGAGATTCATACCATCTCTGGCATTTCCTGTGTTTTGTCTCTAAGTTTACGGATCCCCCGGGTTGACAAATTAAGTGTTGAGGAGTTTTCTTAAGTGTAATTCCTGCACCCAACATTTTGGCGTCGTTACCGAGGAGGCGATTTGATTTGGTGAGAATTTTTCGATTATACAATAGATGTAATTTTTCCTTTATTTTTGCAGTATTGTTTGGAAAAAGTTGCTTTGAAGGAATTTTACTAGTGTTAATTGATTTCTAACATCATTTTTACTAGAATTTGTTGCTATTTTTCTTTTCTTGAAATGAATGCCTAGAAAAGGTAAGGGTTCAAAGCCCACTAAGGCAAAAAATAATTTTCAAAGCAATTATCATATTGGATCTCCTTCTGTAAGCAGGAAGCCCAATCTAATTCAAACCCATCACGCAGGAACAATCCACCTGGATTCTGGTGCCAACAGCTCAGGTGCGGATCAGCCTGTTGAGAGCAGTACAAGTAAAAGGGAAACAATGGTGGACCATGAAGATCATTTGGAAGGGACTGGTGAAAACCAGGAAAGTAGAGAATAATCCACTTTTGTGTTTCCAATTGTGGATCTTGATACTGTGGCGCAAATGAAGAATATTCCACCATCAACTCTCCCTCATTTCCATGGTAAATTTCATGAAGATCCTGACTCTTTTCTATTCGAGTTTGATATTCTGTGTAGAAGTTATGATTATTCAACTAATGCTCAGAAGTTACGATTATTTCCTGTTACTCTCAAGGACTCAACTCTACATTGGTTTATGGGGTTAGGGGAAAACACTATAAACTCTTGGGATCAAATGAAGAGAGTGTTTTTGTCTAAATATCAAGAATATTGCAAAACTCGGGACATGCAGGATGAGATTTTTACAATCATACAGGATGATGATGAAACTCTTGAAGATTACTTGGAAATATTTATGTATATTTTACAAAGGTCGAAAGTTAAGTTTGATCCCAGTACTATTAGAACCTTGTTCTTAAGAGGACTTACTGATAATGCTAGAAATAATTTAAATCTGTTAGGACAAGGTGATATTTCTTAGCAAACTTTTGAACAAATTTGTGAATTATGCAGGAAGTTTTCAAGAAATCAGTATAGATCTAGTAGAGGAACTCGAAACAGAAATAGAAAAATTGAATCTACTGATGCTATGATTATTGGACTAGAAAATAAAATGGAAAACATTAAAATTGATATAATGAATACTGTTACCAAACAGTTAGACTCTTTAAAATTCCAGCAAAAACTCATGAAGGAACAAGAGTCATTATGTATTTTCTGTCCTAAATGTAGAGACAAGCATCCTCCTAAAGAGTGTCCTCTTAATCTGAAAGAAACTAATAAGTGTGCGATTTGTGCAGAAGACCATGTCACAGAAAAATGTCCCTCTATACTTGGACTTAAAGCTGTATTTACAAGGGGACAGCCTGAAGCTGAATACTTGTATGCTATGGGAGCAAGAAGGAATTGGCCTCCGGTAGGTGCAGGTGTGGCTCCTGAATTTTCTCCACACTATTTTGGTTATAATTCACATGCATATTCTTATCCTAACACTAATCAGCAGTGGCAGTATGGGAATCAATATCAGCATGGGCAACCTTCTCAAACATGGTAACAAGGTTGGAAAGGTCCAACTCATTTTCCATATTCCCACCATCCACCTATGCAGTCATATCCATCTACGCATACACCTTATTCAATCCCTCAACTTCCGAGTCAGTCTACTCCACCGTTACCTTTACCTCCACCCTTTCGACCTCCTCATTTTCCTGCTCAACCTATGCCCAATCCTAACAATAATAAAGTAATGCAAATGATCTATGTAACAAACCCACCTTTACCATTCGAATACCAGTCTATTCCAGTTGGGGTTCATGATATTCAATTAAGATCAGTAAGGATTACAACATCAGAAATCAGAAGCAACCTATGGTGATTGTTGAAGAGAAATGAGAAGAGGAAACTCTTAACCATTCTTCGAAATCTGTCACTAAGAAGCCTTTACCTTCTGAATCCTTGCCATCTTCTTCCAACCAGCCTTCCTTCCCAGAGAGGCTAGTAATGGAAAGGAGTGAGCCTATTTCTGAGACTAGTTTGGCATCTGAGCTTCAGAATATTTTTATTAAGATACCTTTGCTTCAAGCCATTAAAGAGATCCCCATTTGTACTAATGTTATTAAGGAAATCTGTCTCAAGAAACCCAGGAGGAAGAGATTGGTACCCCAAACCATTCAATTTGTTGGTAGGGCAACAGAGTTGATGACGAGATGTGTGTCTATGGAAAAATATACTGATCCCAGAAACCCTGTTGTCTCAGTTCAAATTGATAATGTCCTTGTCTCTAATGTTCTTATAGACCTGGGGGCAGCCATTAATGTCATGACTAAGAAAACCATGGATCAACTTCAGTTATCTCATATTCGACCTACTCCCACTGTGCTTGAATTGGCAGATAGATCTAAAATTAATCCAGAAGGAGTATTGGATGATGTGATCATCTCATTAGATTCTTGGGAATATCCTGTTGATTTCATTGTGCTTCAGCCAAAGAACCCAGTAGGAGGAAATCCCTTAATCTTGGGTCAACCATGGCTTGCTACAGCTGATGCCTATATTGGATGTCATTCCGGTGATATGTATATTTCACATGGAGATTCTAGGAAGAAAGTTACCTTATACCCCCTGCCAGATCCATTCAGGATCTTCGAGATACCTTATGGTTGGATCAAAGTAGTGATGAGGAGACTCAGCCTATTTCCCTTATTCATCATTATACTAGGTTTTCACAAGAAGATGAGATTCATGATTTCCTGAATAATCTAGACACTATGCTTAATTTTGAGCCATTGAACCAGATTTTCAGCCTAGATTTTCAAGATAATCATGATTCTCATTCTTCTGTACCGCTACATTTTACCACTCCATTGAGTACTCCTGAGGCTGATACCACTCTTTTTGAGATTAGCCCTGGTAAATCCTTGCATATTAGTTCATATTTGGACTCATCTCAGCAGGAGCAACATGTGAATTTGTTGCAAAACCATCTTAGTGCCTTTTCTTGGGGCTATGAAGATATGGAGGGTATCCCTCCTGAAACTTGTACGCATCATATCTATATTCAGGAAGGAACCCGACCTGTCTGACAACCCCAAAGGCGAATGAATCCAACTCTAAGAGATATTGTGAAGGAAGAAGTTTAAAAACTCTTGGATGTTGGTTTTATCTATCCTATTTCTGACAGTCAGTGGGTCTCTCCATTAGTGCTAGTACCTAAGAAAGATGGAAGGTGGCATATTTGTATTGATTATCAAGAATTAAACAAAGCCACTCTCAAAGATTACTTCCCTCTCCCTTTCATTGACCAGGTGCATGATACCCTTGCAGGTAAGAAATATTTTTCCTTTTTGGACGGCTTCAATGGTTATAACCAGACACAGATTGCACCCGAAGATTAGGATAAAACTACTTTTACATGTCGATGGGGTACATTTTCTTATAAAGTGCTTCCATTTGGTTTATGTAATGCCCCGACTACCTTTCAAAGGGCAGTCCTGGCTATTTTTGTTAATCTAGAATTTGTGGAAATTTATATGGATGACTTTTCTGTGTTTGGTGATTATTTTCAGGAAGCTCTTAAAAATCCAGAGAAAGTACTTCTTTTTTGTCAGGAAGCCCATCTCACTTTGAGTGACAAGAAATGTAGATTAATTTGCAAATCGGGAGTGGTACTTGGACATTTGATTTCTGATAAAGGTATCCAGGTTGATCCAGCAAAGATTGAAATTATTCTACATCTTCCTGCACCCAAAACTCAAAGAGAAGTAAGAGGTTTTTCAGGACATTTTGGTTACTATAGAAGATTCATTGAAAATTTTTCTAAGATAGTTGCCCCTCTTTTCCGACTTCTAGCTAAGGATAGTGAATTTTCTTGGTCCACAACTTGCTAATAGTCTTTTGAAACATTGAAGGAAAATTTGGTGCAGGCACCAGTTTTGAGAGGTCCTAACTGGTCCCTGCCTTTTCACATTTCCTCTGATGCTTCAGATTTGGCTATTGGCACAACTTTAGGACAAGAGGAAAATAAGAAATCATATGTTATTTTGCTGGCTCCGTCTTGTCACCCTCCGCCGCAGTCAAAATTCATCGAAGTTCAGTTCGCGTCATTCATGGTCATAAATGATTATTTTGGTCAACAAGAGTCTTTTAGTTTTAGAGTCTAGGGTTCAATCGTTTGATATATTTAATAAATGCCCGCAGGCCATGAGGATGGTTTTCGAAGAGGTTCTTAGTTCAAATTTTCATCATCAAACACATTTGAGGACATTTCTTGTTCAAAACTCTGTTTTGAATAAGAAATTGTCGAATTCATTTTTTGTAATAATCATGTATTTTTTCCGCCATAAAAATTTCAATGCAGCCTCTGGTCTTTGCCGAAGTCCAAACGCCAACATCCCTGCAAAAATCAACAAATTTCATCAGTCCAAACTCAGAAAATCAGTGAAAAGACAAAGGACAGAGTTTCATTAAATGACAAAGTGCCAAATGAAAAACATTACAAAGTGGGTTATGGAGGAAGTAAAAATTAAAACCAACTCTTGCAAGATATTTTCCAAGGTTACATAAACTATTTGTGTCAAATTACATTCATAAATTTTCATGGCAAAGTCGAAATTGGAGGTTGAAAGCAAATTTCATTGTTGAAGGGCCGTGACTGTGTTGACAGTTTGAGCGCGGCGCATACAAAGAGGGCGCGGCGCACTGGGAAAATTTTTACAGTGTATTTTTGTGCGGGGGCAGAGCACCAAACCAGCGCGGCGCAGTGGGAGTGCGCGTGGCGCGTTGAGCCCTCTAGCTCAAATTCATCAATGTTTGGTGATTTTTTGATTTCAAATAATCTTCCAAGCTCCAAGTAAGTTATCCAAGCTTGCTCAATGATTTTTGGATATGCTATGGTGGTTTAAAGGTGGAGAAAACAAGTGTTTGTCATGGTGAAAGTTAAACCCTATATTCACTCCAAAATCCACTCCATAGGGTTAGAAAAAGAGGTGGTGGTGTTTTGAAATTGTATGTCAAAGATTTAAACTTGTCAAAACAGTCTCAATCCCCTATTATGTACTCTCTCATCACTGCCATTTGATTTCATTGTTGTTGCTGCTTGTTTTATCACAGTACCATATTTATTGTTCCCATATCCCTTTACCCTTTGTTCCCATGTGAAATCCCAAACCCTACTTGTTACCTCTTTCCCTTCCATTGATTAAATTTCAAGTTTTCATAAGGATCAATGGTTGTTTTCATGTTTTTGACTGTACTTTTTCCATTTGAATAACTCTTATGTCTATCACATTGCAAGTCCCATTAATATCACCCATTCCCATACCATTTGTAAAGGTATGTAATCCCAACATTTTCCAAAGCAGTGAGTAAATTTTTTGTCTTTTCCAAAGCCACTTGACAGTCCATTGTATTCATTGTGACATTTCCCACAGTCCCCATTCCATGTTAGAAACATTTGGCATATTTGATATTGAAAGGCAAAGCACCAATTCATCATTTTCAGACATACTCCTAACGCTTGTTTTCACCATACCTATATCAGCATATATTTGTCAAACATCTTGATTTTAGCACCATGTCAGAGGCAGATTCACCTTATGAGCAGGGGTATGAGCAGGACAGTGATTCATATACAGAGGTTAATGTGCCAAGGAGGTCTCACAAAAGTGGCAAAAGTGGCAGGCATGTCAGGGAGGAGCCCACTTCTTTGACCCAATTGCAGGCTTGCCCGCTTGCAATGGATTGTTTTCAGCGTCAGTCATGTTTCCATTATTGTGAGATGATTTCCCAAACTCAGCATCATCATGAGTTAGCTCGCCTATTTGTCTTACATTTTCATAACGGTCGTGTAAACCTTGCTGGGGTGGATTTTACTTTGTCACCAGAGACCATTTCAGAGGCGACTGGGATACCAAACATCGGGGAAGAGTGGAATAAGCGGCAGCAGTTGGAGAGAGCCTATTATGAGCCATATATCAGACCTGGATATATGAGGCAGCTGAGCAGGGTATTTCCATTCCGATTTCTGAAGGATGAGTATGCACCATTGATGAAACTCATCATTCGTTATTTCAGTTGTGAAGGGCGCTTTTCACGCTTGTATGCATATCACATCCGGCTGTTGATGCACTTCACGAGAGTGCGGTTGATGAGCATTCCATACTTCATGTACCGTAACATAGAGCGGATGACATTTATTGTACAGAAGAAGACCCCAGCACTGCAGCATAACAATATATATCATTACGTGCTGATCAAAATCATGGTGGTACATCAGCTCGCACAATAGGGCATCGCATGGGATGAGTTCATCTCCCGTGACTTCTTTGCAGCGCCACAGCCGCCTCCCGAGGTTGTTCATGTTGAGACTGAGCATATCAATGCTCCAGTGTATGTGACATATCAGCGAGGCCACAGAGCCTTATTTGCAGCTACACGACGAGTACTATCTCCACATGGGGTGGAAGGGGTCTCGCCTTCGACATCAGCACAGGTACAGGTTCAGGATAGAGGCAAGAGGCCTATGCACGATGAGGGCCCTTCAGGAGGCCGAGACACTGATTTTATACTCATCGATGTTGATGCGAGCTCTCCAAGCTCGAAACTGAAAGAGATCATCCAGGAGCAAAAGGCCGAGATTGACACGCTGACTCAGAAATTGTAGAGAGCTCAGTGGGTGATAAATTACTTGGAGCAGCGTAATAAATAGCTGGAGGATCAGCACACACTTGTAGAGTTTCGACAAATCCGTGAAGATCGACAATTGGCCCGGAAGAGACCAGGTGAGATGACACCGGTTGAGCGAGAGACCTGCCTCACGCATGTTAACATTCATCTTGAAAAGTTGTTGGAAAAGAAAATTAGATACAAATACATGCTCCATCATATGAAAAATCACTATTGGGCCCGCACGCACGTTTGCAGAGCAAAAATGAAGATCCTGAAGGCAAGGTTGAGCAAAGCACTGAAACGGCGAAAGAGGCCTGATCCACTCCGTATCTTGGTTGAGGCTTTGTTGGCTGAGCATGAGGCATGATGGGGGATCTTCACTCCAAATTTCAGCAAATTTGGAGAAGTTTTTGTCATTTTTGAAAATTTTGGTCTCAAAACAGGTTTTTTCGCCCGACGCGTCGCGCCACCCGACGCGCGCTTATGATTGGGACACCTTCTGGAGGAAAAATTTGTATTTTTGGATTTTTCATGGTAATTTATGCATGCTCAGAAATGGCCAAATCATTTCATCAAGTTCTGGATGATCAAAAGGGCCAAAAACACCATGAAAATCACCTTTCTGCCACCTTTTGCACCAGCAGGAAGTACTTTTGGGAGATTGAATTGTTGGAGGGGAAAATGAGCTCCAAATTGAAAAATTCCACTTGGGTTGGATAGCATACATCAAGGGCTTTCCAAAAAGATATCATGAGCTCAATTTGGACTTCAGGAAGTGCTCCAAAAATAGGTCCAAAGTAGCGTGATGCATAGAGCTTTGGAGCGCGGCGCATAGAGGAATTCAGCCTATTTTTCACCTTCCAGCTCAGAAATTCGGCCAGTATTGACTAGTTTCACCTCTTGATGTAATTTTTGATCTAGCTTGATGTAATTTGGTAACCATGATGTAATTTTGGCATGTATTTACTTGTTCTAGATGATTCATTCACAAAAAGTGAAAATCAAGTGAATGGATCAGTTTCCTAGCTTATAGAGGCAAGTTGTTTGGCTGCCTAGATTTTAGCTCCTTGTTTAGAATTGGTTCAAACTGCTCCTAGAAGCATGATCTCGACCCCTAGAGGCATGGGAAGGGGTTAGACTTGTCTATTTATTGTATTTTCTGAGACACTTTCAGGGTTGGACTCTTGGGAAAAGTTTGGCACACTATTGTACATATTTTCTGCATTTTTGGCTAAGGAAAGATCAGAGGTTTTGCAGCACCTATTGGGATTCTTGTGGCTTTCAGTTCTTGATGGTGTTTTCTCTCAGTTTTTTGTAAGTTATTTCATGTTTAATGTATGCCATTCCCTTCTTTTGCTTCTAAAACTAAATGAATGAGTAAATGAGGTAGAATTCATTGATTCCAGTGCTCTGCCTTTAAATTTGTCTAGTTTTATATGTTTTCGTCAGTTTGGAGAGGATCCTTGTTCTCCCTTGCCCTCTTCAGCTCCTTGTCATTCTGATCCATCCATACACATAATCAAAAGCATCAAGACTACTGCCTACCTTGCCCCAATTCGAATTCTGCGAAGATCTGGCCTCATCCCCAAGCCCAAAATTGCCATTCCCATTTTTCCAACAAAAAACCCAAAAAATCAAAATCAAACCTTCCTATCTATTTACTAGCCTAAAATCAGTATCTATTATAGGTCATCTCAGCCCCTTTGAAGACCTTTTTCCGAGATAGACCCGGAGAGAGCCCTCTCCTGTCCTCGTAGGGCTAGCTACGAGGCTAAGCTTGGTTTGATGTTGCCTTGAGTTTTACCTTATTTTAGCCTAAGGTAGATTCGAGTGCTAACACTATTTATTATATTAGTAAGAATTTTTCTTCCGCTGAAATGAGTTATACAGTTACAGAGAAAGAGTTTTTAGCTATAATTTTTGCAATTAATAAGTTCAGACACTATATTATAGGATATGAAGTATTTGTGCATACTGATCATTCTGCGATTAAATATTTGATGAAAAAACCATTGACTAGCGGTAGAGTGACTAGGTGGTTGCTATTGTTGCAGGAATTTAATGTTATTGTTGTTGATAGACCAGGGAAATCTAATGTTGTAGCAGATTTTCTTTCTAGATTAGATAATCTTGGTGAAGTAACTCCTGTTAATGATGATTTTCCAAATGAACATATTTTTGCTATGTCAATAGATTCTCCATGGTTTGCTGACATTACTAATTACTTGGTTACTAGGAAAACACCACCCCACTTGTCTGCTCGTGAAAAGCGGAATATTATTCAGAAAAGTGTTGCATATTCCTAGATTCAAGGAGATCTCTTTTACACTGGTCCAGATCTAATTATCTGTAGATGTGTAAGAGAGGAGGAAGTGTTTGACATATTGAAATCTGCTCATGATGAACCTTGTGGAGGCCACTTCGTTGATAAGCGGACTGCATATAAAGTATTGTGTGCTCGTTACTTTTGGCCTTGTTTAAGGATTTCAAACAGTATTTCAGGCGATGTGATAGTTGTCAATGAATGGGCTAGCCTAATCAAACCAATGAAATGCCTTTATGCCCCCAAGTTATGATTGAGCCATTTGAAAAATGGGCTATTAATTTTATAGGGCCAATAAATCCAACGTCATTAAGTAAAAAGCATATTCTGGTTTGTACAGATTTTTTTTACAAAATGGGTAGAAGCCAAAGTTGTTTCCTTTGCTACAGAAAAAGTTGTTGTTGATTTTCTTTTTACTGAAATCTTTACTAGATTTGGTGTGCCTAGAGAAATTGTTTCTGACAATGGTCCACAATTTATTTCTAATCTGGTACAGGGTGTGATGGAGAAATACAAGATCCAGCACAAGAAATCCATGCCGTATCACCCGTAAGAAAATGGCCAGGTGGAATCCACAAACAAAGTGATCGAGTACATTCTTACAAAGATAGTAAACATGCATGGGAAAGACTGGGCTGAAAGATTACCAGAGGCTTTGTGGGCATACAGAACCACATGGAGAAATAGCATGGGACATACACCATATGAGTTGGTATATGGCAAACAGGTTCTGTTACCAATTGAATTCCAGATCAAAACTTTCAGAATTGCAGTTCAGTTAGGACTAGATCTCTCTAAGGCACAACAACAATGTCTTCTCCAATTAAATGAGTTAGAAGAATTTCGTAGGGATGCTATTCAGCAGAACATACTAATTTAGCAACAACGCAAAATGTGGCATGACAAGTCTATTCAGAAAAAGCAATTCCAACCAGGTGATTGGGTGCTCCTTTATGATTCTAGATTTAAAATTTTTAAAGGGAAATTCCATACACGTTGGATGGGACCTTATGAAGTGATCTGAGTATTCGAGAATGGAGTAGTAGAAGTTAAAACTATTGATGGACAAAATTCAGTATTCCTGGTAAATGGACACAGATTAAAGAAGTATTTTCAGCCACTTGCCAGGAAAGATTTTACATACCAAGTCCAACAGCAATTTGGGACGGTAGTGGTGAATGGTGATACCAAATTTTTGAAAATACGAGTTCTTCTTCTTCTTATATATATATATATAATTTTTTTTTTTAAATAAAATGTAAATAAAAAATATTTTCCTGTAATTATGAAAATCAGTTCATTGACATGATTGCAGAAGGATCAACCTAAAAACTAGCTTGCTGGCAGGAAGATCAAAAACTTCTAATAAAAAGAGAATATTGCGTGATCTTTAGATATGCTAGTGACAACCAAGTAAAAGCAGGTTCAGTAGAACCAACCTTTGTATGATTGGGGTAATTAGCATGGATATTTTTATTCAAGTAACGCTTAATTCTCGCTGCAGTTATTTTTCTTGCACCAGTGCAGACAGACCTTCCCGAATTTTTTTTGCCTTTCTTAATATCTCATTTCGTAATATTCCCTAAGTTTCTTCTTCAATTCCAAATGATTAACCTTCCCATATTCTTCTGAATTTACCCTGTCCATTTCGTAAAACCCACTTTACCCTTGAATTTTTTTCCCTATCCCACTTCTGTTTATCCCCTCTTATGGTACTATTCCTGGAATCCCTGTAATAGAATTACTTCCCATTCTGAAATTTCCTTTTTCCCACTTCTTTATTCCCTCATGAATTGTAGGATATCGTGTACAAAGGGAAAAAAGATATGCTCTGAAACATCAAGAAAGGGCGAAGAAAATTTCCAGTATAAATTGAGGAAGTCATGTTGGAAGTCCAGCCTATATTTTATTTAAATTCCCTGTTCTTTTTTTTATATATTATGCTTGCACTAGTGCAAGCACGTCGTCCTATATAATAAGTGCAAGCCGAATGATACCAGCAAGATGGCATAATTTAAGCGGTGCAAGAAGACCAGTGCAAGCATGCACCCTATTAGAAACAGAGTACAATTTGTTCTTTTCATAGCATATGTCATAGGAAAGTGGTCATCATGAAGGCTTATGAGAAATCCTTTCACTTAGTTGAGAAGTACTTGTGCTATCATATTAACTAGGAGAAAATTTAAAGTACAAGGTGTTTTTAAGTTAAGAGTCATGATCATTTTTTAATGAATGCTAAAGTTCTTTTTTTGAATTATGAAGGAGTGTGGAAATGTTTAACCATTGATTGGATATAATTTCCCTTTCTGCCATAATCCTAGATGTCCTTCGCTTCTAATGATTACCTCACATAGCCGTTAAAAACGTCGATGCAAGTACCAATTCGGCATGACCTCAAAGATGTCGTGAATTCACAGCTATTTCAGTGGAATGAATGGGTGATAAGATGGAAGGGATGGTGGATAGTTGGATCCTTGTCTATAAGAACCAATTTTCCTGGTGTTGCATGTAAATTCTTGATTGTTCATAACCATTAAGTAGTGATGTTGCCTGTTCAAAGCGAACCTTCGTCTCTTAGTATGGTAGAACAAACTGTTGAGTTTTGCAATAGTCTTGCACTATTGCGAGACTCAGGCTTTCTTCAATTCTTGCAAAAGTTTGACGGGCACGACCATGAAGTGGCCCTATAGTTTTCTAGAAGTTTCAAAAATGGCCGAGTACAAATTGGGCCTCTAAAATTTAAGGTTACGGAAGAGTTTATAGCAGTAGCGACAGGCTTGGAAAGTACTGGTGAGCAGTGGTTTAAAAATCAGAAACTAGAGAGGAATCGATGACATCATTTCGTTTTCAACAAGAACATGAAGGTAGATTGGAAGAATGGAATTCCGCGCAGTGACCTGCTGGGATAGTGGCAGGACCTCCTTTTCATCCTACGAAAATTCATAACCTGTGAGGGTAGGTACTCCCTCAATTTTGTGTACCATTTTAGGATGTTGCAGCATTTTGAAGGTGGCCAACATGTCCGGTGGAGGATTGATTTCCCCTATTTTTTGCTTAAGAGCTTGGAAAAAATGGCCAAAGTTGTGCGAGATTCATGGGCAGACCAGGCTGACAAGAAATTATATCACCACGGTTTGATAAAGATTTTGATCTAGAAACAATTAGAAATTAAAGGCATGACCTGGGAGGCACTGTTAAAATAGCTACATAAAAAGAAAGTTGCTGGAAAGGAGACAGAGGACCTCACCAACACAAGCAAGGGTCTGAGTAAGAATGAAAAGGGGAGTCCTTCTTGCACCAATGCAAAAAGGAAATGACCCGGAAAATCAACAGAAGAAAAGGCCCCATCTCCAAAGAAGAAGAAGACAGCTAGCACACCTGTTGAAGAGACTCCTTCTACAACACCAGTATAGGCACAAACACCCGAAGAATACAACTTGTCAGTCCTTGCAGACGCAATAAAATCTGTAGAAGTCGAAGATGACACTCTCTTGGCCGATTTCATTAAAAAGGCCCGGAAAAAGAAAGAGGAATCTAGTGCAGGAAAAGAACCACAGGACGTCAAATCCCCTCCTGCACCAGTGCAAGAAGAAGAAGAGAAAGAAGAAGAAGAAGAAGAAGAATAAGAAGAAGAAGAAGAAGAAAAAGAACCAGAAGAAGAAGAAGAAGAAAAAGAAGAAGAAGAAAAGGAAGAAGAGTTTGCTGAAACTATGAGGGATACTGAGATCCCTGAGGAAGACACAGCCCCTGTCGAGACAAAATATTTGGTAAATCCTGATTCTCGGATAGTTGAACTAGAGCTTCAAGTGCATAACTTAAAGCAGCTCATAGCTAAAGCGCAGGAGGATAAAGAACATAGTAGAGAAGAATTAACTGCAGAGATCCAGAAAAAGAAAGGAGAAGTTAGAGTTTGGAAGTACCATGCTGCGCAATGTTTCAAGCGAATTAAAAAGGTGAAAAAGAAGCTAAAGAACATTAGAAAGAAGAAGTTTGAAACATTGCAAGCTGATGTCAGTATGTCAGAGCAGGATTGAGTTGGAATGCTCAAAGTTTTGAAGGTTTTTTGCAAAGGTAAAGAGTTGTGTGAGGACACACAACAACTTAGGGATAGGAGAATGTTAGCCCCCTAATTTGCTTTCTTTTTACCATTTTACCCTTCCTAAATCATAACCATTTACCTCTGTTTTACCTCTTTTATGCACCCTCATCTTGCACCAGTCCAAGCACGGTGACATATTTTGTATAAACTTTATTTTTCATATTTTCAATTCAACTTAGCATTTATTAATTATTTATTAGATGATTTCTTACTTTTAATCATTCTTTGTAACTTATCGATATCTCCTATGTTTATTTGGTAATTAGAGTACTTACCGTGACTGCCGATCCTAGTGCAGGATTAGATTTTGCACCATTGCTAGCACAACAAATCCTTACAGCAGATCCGAACCTCCTTGATCACCGCCTCGTCTTGAGCTGCTTCAGCCACGACAACAGAGTGATCCAAAGGCAGCCGAGACCAAATCCCCGAAGGGCGAAAGCTGGAGATTAGCTACAGCCAGTTCTGCTAACTGTCTAATTTTGAAGACCGAAAAAGCTAAATTCTGTGTTTGGTTATGTAATCAATTAAAGGATCTATTTTGGCCTTTGGCCAAAGGTATATTTAATGTAGAATGTAAATAGGATTAAAGGGGGGGGGGGGGAGAAAAGTTTTTGATAGTAGAGGAGAACAGAAACACAGCCGAGAGGCGATAGCAGGTCGTTTATTTTGTTATCGCCCAAATCAGGGCTGGACGATGTATTAATGTATGTACTTGCCTCAATGAATCAATAAAAGGAGCTCCACCTCATGTTTCGAAAATTATATTTTGTATTGAGTTGATGAATTGATTAAGGTACTGAGCAGCGTTTCCATTTAAAAGGGAAACATGCTGGTTGGATAGGGCCCAGCCAACCCAGCATGTTTACCCCATTTCTTGTTTTCTTGTAATTTGTGTTTACATTGTCAAATGTGATTTAATATTAAGCACATGTATTCCTGTCTGAGTGCAAGCGGATCTGTTGTGTGAAGTAGATAATTTTCCTTTTCCTGTAATTTTTGTTCCTGCACTTGATTTCATATTGGTTTTCCTCCACCTAGTCCAAGCAGGAGAAATGAACCTACACCAGTGCACGTTGGTGTGATATCTCTTTTTCTGCAAATTCTGTTTGATTGGTTTTTCCCCGCCTGGTTTAAGCAGGAGGAATGAAGCTGCACGAGTGCACGATGGTGTGATGCAGAAAAACTTTCTTAGTTTAACTTCACGCAACCCTCTTTCTTTCATTAAATGCTTATGACAGGATAAATATATATATTGATTGTTTCTTTATTTATGCATTCTGTTAAGACTAGAAACATTCACTTTTTATGTGTGGAATTTGATTTAATAGTATAATAGCACTTGCAATAATTAAACACTCATTCTAAGAATTAAATGGTAAGTGTAGGAAGCTCATCCCAAAGGCAAGAACTAGTTTCTTACCATGGGATCCGAGTGCTTAATACTCCGGAAAAGTTCAAGCCCTCGCATGAAGCAGAAAAATCCTTTAGTAAAGACACCATCTATACCTTCTACATAACCTTGCCCTACACTAGTGCAAGCAGATCGTTGACAAGGCAGGATAGAATAATGCAAGAAGGAACTTCGAAGGAGCGTATTTATGGCATCTGATGAGATCGATAAGTGTCTCTCGTTTAAAGAAAAACACATACCGCAATTAAACAATAAATTGGCTAGAGTGATTTCCTTATCTTTAATTCCCTCGCAAATGCATTATTTCTTGCTCGAGTCTTAGATTATTTCGATGTCTGTTGCCTTATTTTCTCTTTAATTTGATTCCGCAATATTTCCTTTAAAGAAAGTAGGGAGCTCATATTAAGGAGATCTACCACCTCTTGCATTTCGTGCTTCATCTCTAAGTTTACTTTCGATCCCCTGTTGAAAAAATTAAGTGTTGAGGAGTTTTCTTAAGTGTAATTCCCGCACCCAACACACCACAATATAGGGATGTCATACATGCGGTCGAGTGATCCTATCAGGAGGATCCCTCCATCCAGTTTGTCAATGACGAACCTCGTATCATCCTATACCTACAGGAAGAGCGACAATCATCGGAAAGGCTCCCTGCCAAACCACCCCCCCCCCCCCCCGGTCGAAAGGTGCGTACTCTACGATGAACTTGATCATTTCATCATTGACTGTACAACTTTGGAAATTTTCCAACGATGGTACCCAGTCCATATATTATATCACAGCGAAATGGATGTCCCATACTCATGTCAGATATGTGGTGACAACCACCTGGTACGTCGTTGTCACTATATACCGCAATTTCACACAGCTTTAGCCTATATGAAATCAACAATAGTTTGCCTCTCCCAAGAAGATGGCACAGACTCTCAATCCATGAACAATACGACAACTCAATAGGATGTGAAAAATAGATCCATCTCGTCATGGCCATCAAGAGGACGACCAATTAGGGAGATTCATGCCCCGCCAAGCGCCGACGATACAACACACCATATACGGTTCATGTCATCATGTATCGGAACCATGACTCAAGTTGTCTGCTCATCTGCCATAAGCGTCGAGTCAGCTACAGCTACAGGAGTAGATGTCCCTATGGCAGTGCGGACCCAATCTATCTGCACTCTATCGACCGTGTCTGGTTCCACCACATCCACGATGGAATATTTTTCGTGTCTCTCAACTAGCTCCACCAGGATTACCCCCATTCAGTATAAACCTACGCAGGAACAATCCTCCTTCGGGGATTTTTTTCATTCGGATGAGGATATCCTAGAGACCATGAAGGAGCCAGATTACCCATGGGATGCAATGCATCACCATTCACATTTTCTCCCCAAGAAAACATTCAGTCCTAACAAGACAACGAGTCAAAAGACTCCCTGCCATCAGGAAAGGTCAACTGGTTCAAAAACCCCATCCCAGTGCTCGATGCATTCGAGGAAAGGAATATATCAAATATTTTGCCTAAAATTAAGGTGAACATATCCCAAAATCCGAAAAAGTTCGAAGAAATCTCACTGGGGGCAGCATGTTCTCTAGAAGAAATAGTCTCTTACACCAAACTGTTACAAGAGTATAGACATATCTTCACATGGGACTACTCAAAAATGCCTGGGTTTTCGTACTATAGTAGAGCACCATATTGACACTTGGCCTGACGTACCTCCAGTACACTAGAAACAACGTCAATGCACCCATCTAAGGTAGAAGCAATAAAGCGAGAAATCGACAAGCTTCACAAAGCCGGGTTTATCAACCCCATCGCCTATACATCTTGGGTTTCCAACCCTGTTCCCATCATGAAAAAACAGGGCACAATACGCGTCTGCACCGATTTCTGGGATTTGAACAAAGCTTGTCCCAAATAAAATTACCCCACACCATTCATCGACCAAGTCATCGATGCATGTGCTAGACACGAGGCCCTATCCTTTATGGATGGATTCTCCAGATACAATCAAATCCAGATCCGCCACACAGACTGGTACAAAACTACGTTCACCACCCCCTGGGGCACGTTTGCATACAAGGTGATGCCATTTGGCTTAAAAAATGTTGGAGCCACCTTTCAAAGGGCCATGAATTATATATTTCATGACCTGGCACACCTTATCCTCGCCTACTTAGAAGACTTGACAGTCCACTCTAAGAAGCACTCAGACCACCTTGAGGATCTACGAATGGTATTCCAAAGATGTCGTAGATCTTGAACCCCCTCAAGTGTGTCTTATGTGTCAGTGCAGGAAGACTCTTAGGTTTTATTGTGTCCCAGCAAGGCATTCGCATGGACCCCCTCAAGGTCCAAGCCTCCACCCCGAACCCTCAGACAACTCCAAAGTCTACAAGGAAAGGCCAATTTTCTAAGACGGTTCGTCCCAGACTATGCCATTTGCACTCAAGGGTTCTTGCGCCTCCTTCACCAAGACATCCCCTTTAAATGGGATGACCACGCCCAAAAATAATTTGATGCGCTGAAGGAAACATTATCCTCAGCACCACTCATTAGTTCCCCAGACTACAACAAGAATTATATCCTATATCTATCAGCTTCCGAATCCACATTAGCCAGAGTATTGGTTCAGGAAGGACTAGATAGAAATTTGCACGTAATATATTACGTCAACAAAACCTTGTCAAGACCAGCATTGAGATATGAACTCGAAGAAAATACTGCACTAACATTAATCTACGCAATCCAAAAACTTTGCCACTACATCATCTTAAAAACCACTACGGTTGTCACAAATATTAACCCCATTAAATACCTGCTCATACGTCGCTTAATGAACCATAAGTATGCACGTTGGATAGTCATTCTCCAAGAATACAACTTACAGTTTCGCTCCCCCAAGAGAAAAAAGGCACTTTCCTTAGCGGAATTCATTACGGACCTCCCAAGACATTCCAAGGGATCACCAATAGACAATTCACTGCCAGATGAACACCTCTTCTTTGTAGCAACCGACGACCCTTGGTACGAAGACATCCTCCTATTTTTGTGAACCCAAAAGTTCAGACCTCATCTCAGATGAGATGATTGTCAGCGCATACGCCAGCAAGCCCCTCGATATCTCCTTCTGGGAGATGTCTTATACTAGCGAGGCATCGACACCATTTTACGTCAATGTCTTACTCATAAACAAGTGGAACAAGCCCTTAATGACTGCCATGGAGGTGCCTGCAGCGGCCATCTATCAGGAATGGCTACCGCCTAGAAAATCCTATGAGCAGGATATTTTTGGCCTTCCTTGTTCCACGACTACATCACATCCATTAAAAGATGCGAGCAATGCCAATGCTGCGCTCATAAGGCAAGAGCACCCCCTGCTCCTCTGCATCTTGTCATAGTAGCCATCCCCTTTTGCAAGTGGGGGATCGACTTCATGACTTGCAACCCCGCCTCATCGGGAAACCATAAATACATCATCATGGCTGTCGACTATTTCACCAAGTGGGCCGAGGCCATGCCCACATACGACAACATAGCAGAAATTTTCGCACGATTTATGTTTAACAACGCCATCACTCGATTCGGCGTACCAAAAGAGTTAGTCTCCGATCATGGAAAACACTTCGAGAATGAAGTTTTTCAGAAACTATCTCATCGCCTCAAATTCACCCACGAATTCACTTCACCATACTACCCCCAGTCCAACGGACAGGTAGAAGCTATTAACAAATTACTCAAAACTATGTTACAACGCATGGTGAATAACCATAAAACCAATTGGCACTATATGCTCTTTTTAGCCCCGTGGGAATACCGCACGATGGTAAAGACGTCCACTGGTTTTACTCCTTTCCATTTGGTATACGGGTTCGAGGCCATGATTCCCATAGAACGTGAGATCCACAATTTGCATGCTACCATCGAACTCCTTAATGACACTTAGCCTCTGGAGCAGCGCCCAGTACAACTAGAGCTTGTCAACGAAAACTGACGACAATCACTGCAGCAAAATGAGGCCCATAAGAAAAGGGTTAAAGCATCATTTGACCGCCACATCACCCCTCACTCGTTCACCGAGGGGGAACTGGTCCTCCGCTATGATGTTGCAAAAGAGGCCTTAGGGCCAAGAAAGTTCGAAACCTTGTGGAAAGGACCCTACATCATCAAAGACTGCCTCCGACAGGGGGCATACATCTTGACGGAACCGGACAGGACTTGCCTCACTAACCCCGTCGACGGCCTTTACCTCAAGAAGTTCTACCCATAAGGGCCCCAACAACCCTTCCCCTAGAATAAGAGTACACAAAAAACCACCCACTCAAAATTTTTGACCCAAAGACTTAGATAAAAGCATTCAAAGTATCAACATGGATCACCAAAATGAACCATATTTCATATTTGTTGATGAAGCATCAAGATGGTCCAAAAATTTAGCCACCGCTGCCTGGGTCATTTACCGCCCTAATCGATCACCACTATGTTCAAATGGCATGTGTATCGATAAAACAACAAACAATCAGGCAGAATATGATGTTGTCATTGGACTTATGTGTGATGCCCTCCATCATGGCATTCGTCGTATGTATATCTACATCGATTCCCAGTTAGTAGTATCACAGCTAAACCAAACATTTGAGACCAGAGACACACACTTGTTTAGAAAATATTTGCATGCCAAAATATTAAGCAAACAATTTGATTACATTACATTTTCACATGTATCAAGGAATCAAAACCAAGCAGCTGATCGCATAGCTAACAATATCCTAGACTGGAATGCATCTCAAATAAACCATCATACATAAAAACCAAAAATATAGACATCCATTAGCATAACACAACACATAAACTGAAACAGGTGATACATCATGTAGAGCCGCAAAAACATCTCTCATATATATATCAAAAATATATATGTATCTGAGTACAAAAATAGTGTCGCTGGCCTTCAGGCAAGCCCAAAGATACAAAATTTGTCAAAAATACGGGAAGCATCCTCATAACGGGTGTTGTCCCTGTGTACAAAATACTCTAGGGGGGTGCCCCCTCAAGAGGAGTACCTAGACCCACCACTGCTCATGGACCACCACCGGAGCCACTGTCGCCACCGCAATCGCCACCCGACATAGAGTGGCCGGGGAGAATCCTTCCCCATGCCATCATCTCTAAGCAAACCTCTCCTCAGTGTCTTCCATGAAACCTCACACACAAAAATACCTCGGGTCAAGCTGGCCCGACTCGACCCCTGTCCTCAAGAGTGGCTTCCTAAGTCAAGAATGGTCACAGCTCTACCGCATTAGCATGAGCTCGCTCGCTGTTAAACCCCCGATATAGTCGAGCCGCTACCCTCACGAGAAGGGCCAGCACCATCCCCACCCATTCCACCCGTAACTCCTCCCCGACCACTGGAGGTCATAGCGTAGGTCGTGACCCACCGGGGCCGGAGGAAAATTGACCTACGTCACCAAATATCCTACCTATAATTGAAATACACGTTTCATGTGTTGGGAAAAATACTGAGAGGGGGGGGGGTGAATCAGTGTTTTGAGCTGACTGGAAAACATTTTACTTTTTATGCATTTAATTCTTTACTTATATTATTGCATCATTCATTCATCAGATGTTTAGTAAGCAGTAAGCATGAGCAGTAATAACAGAATCAACCATCACACACATGAACACTAGTATTTAAGGTGGAAACCCAAATTCAGGAGAAAACCACCGCTGCTGTCGTCTCTGTCTTCAATATTTATTATAAAGAAAAATTCTTACAATTTTTGTGTTGGCGCAGACTCATACCAGCACGCAGGCACCCACCTGCAGAAAGCTACAACCTTCTCTCGTTCTCCAGTCACTACTGAAAGGGAGCTCCAACCCCCTGATCTTGACACCAGCTTGTACTGGCAGAAAGCTCCTACTTTCATGTAGAAGACTTCAACCCTCAGATCCACCAAATTTCTTTAATTTCTTCATCAGACTTACGTCAGGTCTTCATTATTTCTTTGCAGATCTTCCTAGAGATTCATCATTTCTAGATCTAGAGATCTTGATCCTTCATCAACTCCATAGGTGCATCATAGATTCAGTGTTTTTTGGAGTTCAATCATACAGATATCTCTTAAAGAGATTTATTCATTAACCACCCTTATCCATCAAGATGCATACATATGTTCACACATGAATTACCATTTACTAGAACATTCACTTATTCTTTTCTATTCGATGGCCTTTTTCTCCTACTCTGTCTCTGGACAATTCTGCTTCAATTATGCACTCTTCTTCTGCTGCTACTTTTCTTTTCTCTTTTCATAGTTACTGTTTCAGATGCTCCTTCTTTGCCAATTCCTTTGCCATCAATGACAAAATTTCCAACAATCCCCCCCTTTGACATTGATGGCAATATTCTTCCTCTGTTTGTCTTTGAGAAGCCCCTCTTTTCTTTTCCTCCCCCTTTGACATCAATGTCAAAACGGTTGATCAATATCCTTTGTGCCAAAAATACCATTCTCCCCCTGGGATCATGCTGCCTCTTCAAACATAATATTCAATGAAATATTAGAAATGACTTATACAATCAAGATCAAATATTCTCAAACATGAGATCAGACCACAACAAATAATTAGAATTTCAACAATGCATCCTTTCCGCATGACCAATGCTCCCCCTTAACTTGTGCATCCAGAGATACCCATCAGTACCGGAGCTGTGCTGAAGAATGTTGACCCAAAAAGAAATTTTGTCAGCAAATACCCATACGCATTTTTCTTCTGTATTGAAGTAGATCTGATCTTTTGCATGGCAGAGACTACTCCCAGATTTTGTCTGAGATATTTGAACGCTTCCCTGGGTAGAGGTTTGGTAAATATATCAACGACTTGTTCTTTGGAGGGAACATACTCCAACTTTACCTTTTGTTCAAGCACTTGTTCACGTAAGAAGTGATACTTGATGGGAATGTGCTTGGTCTTGGAATGCATAACAGTATTCTTTGAGATACTGATGGCACTTGTATTATCACACATAATGGAGATAGAGTGAACATTTGATTTGAATGTATTGTAAGGTTTTCATCATCCAAAGAAGTTGAGTGCAACATGATGCGGTGCCACATATTCGCTTATAACGTAGATAAGGCAATAGAGATTTGCTTCTTGTTGAACCAAGATATAGCGAGGCCATACATCTGCACCCAGAGACTAAAGATAGGATCTCATCCTTGTTTTCTAGAAGATTAAATTGTTTCTGTTGAAGAGTGGAGGCCTGATAGATGTTGTTCCATCTTGAATGCTCATCTTGATTGATCTTCCTTCTACCGGCTAAGCTTTTCAGAAGAACCTACTCTGATACCAATTGTTGGCAAAAATACTGAGAGGGGGGGTGAATCAGTATTTAGAGCTGACTGGAAAACATTTTACTTTTTATGCATTTAATTCTTTACTTAGATTATTGCATCATTCATTCATCAGATGTTTAGTAAGCAGTAAGCATGAGCAGTAATAACAGAATCAACCATCACACACATGAACACCAGTATTTAAGGTAGAAACCCAAATTCGGGAGAAAACCGCCGTTGTTGTCGTCTCTGTCTTCAATATTTATTATAAAGAAAACTTCTTACAATTTTTGTGCTGGCGCAGACTCATACCAGCACGCAGGCACCCACCTGCAGAAAGCTACAATCTTCTCTCATTCTCCAGTCACTACTGGAAGGGAGCTCCAACCCCCTGATCTTGACACCAGCTTGTACTGGCAGAAAGCTCCTACTTTCATGCAGAAGACTTCAACCCTCAGATCCACCAAATTTCTTTAATTTCTTCATCAGACTTACATCAGGTCTTCATTATTTCTTTGCAGATCTTCCTAGAGATTCATCATTTCTAGATCTAGAGATCTTGATCCTTCATCAACTCCATAGGTGCATCATAGATTCAGTGTTTTCAGAGTTCAATCATACAGATATCTCTTAAAGAGATTTATTCATTAACCACCCTTATCCATCAGGATGCATACATATGTTCACACATGAATTACCATTTACTAGAACATTCACTTATTCTTTTCTATTCGATGGCCTTTTTCTCCTACTCTGTCTCTGGAAAATTCTGCTTCAATTATGCACTCTTCTTCTGCTGTTACTTTTCTTTTCTCTTTTCATAGTTACTGTTTCAGATGCTCCTTCTTTGCCAATTCCTTTGGCATCAATGACAATATTTCCAACACAAGGTCAATAACAAAAGACATAAGTACATAAATACCCAAACTA
>JAXQQM020064712.1:0-59387 GCA_034641835.2 Pinus albicaulis
GCCCCAGTTTTTTTTTTTTTCGTATTCATGGTCGCCCTGCTGCTGACCTAGCCGCTCCAGGTCGGCATCCTCTTCCATCAAGCGGCCTTCACTGCTATGGATCATGGAGGCGGCTCTGAGGCTCCTCCTCCCCCGCCCCTCAAGCTTGAAGAATTTCGTTCCCTCATCGCAGCCGCTGGCAAAGTTCCATCATCCGGCTCTCAGCTGAAGTTTGTAAAAAAACTGGTAAACATTCCCACGGTGTCTTTGTCGGTGGAAGAAAGCTGTAGAACAGCGTTAAAACTAGCCGACAGAGGCCTCATAGGCCAGTTCACAGGGCTATGGCCTTCCCCGAAAGCAGTCGAAGAATGGGTGAAACGGAACTAGATCCCTCTGGGCACGGAAAGCATTAAATGTCACTTCGTTGGCAAAGGATTCTTTGTTTTTGTGTTTGACAACGTGGAAGATAGAAGCTTGATCTTCATAAACAGGCCATATTTTATGGGCCCTCAAGGTCTTTATCTGAATAAATGGTCACCAGACTTTGACCCAGCTCAGGATGTGCCCACGGCTGTGCCTGTCTGGGTGCATCTCCCTCACCTTCCCCTTCACTGCTGGAACCAGAGATCGCTGCAGTCCATTGGCAATGCCTTAGGCAGATACATAGAACAAGCGCCGAGGAAGGATCAATTCTCCTGTGCCTGTATTTGTGTTGAAGTCGACTTAGAAGTTGGATTGCCTGAAGCCATTAAACTCTCGGTTGCAGATTGGACTCATATCCAGGAGCTTGAATATGAGCAGCTCCCCTTCAAATTCCGACACTGCCACGAATACAGGCACTTCGCAAGATACTGCAAGAATAAACACGAGGAGACAACAGAGAAAGAAAAAGGAGAACAATGGAAACAAGTAAAGAAATCTACAACCAATATACAGAACAATACAAACAAAGGCAAAGAGACAGAGAACAAATCAGGGCAAGAAAGTGTAAGCATCCAAATCACAGGAATCAAGGAGACCATCAGCATCGATGCGGATAAAAATCCCTTTGAATCTCTCAAATCACATCCAGATCCTCCAGAGGTAGAGCTGGATGGTACTCCTCAGTTGAACAACACTGACACACCAAAATCAGGTAACACTTCAAACCCGTCCCCAGGCAATACTTCTTCCCCTTCTTATGCAGATATAATTAAGATAAAGAAGAAGAGCACTGAAATTGTGGGCTCTTCGGATGATGAGACATTTGAGAGGCCATCAAAGAGAGCTGGGAGGAAATCAAATAAGGAAACCAGGGAAGAAGAATCAGAAAGGAAAAAAACCCTTGGTAGTCAAGCCACCATTGAGATGACCCTCAGAAGGAATAATAGACTAAGGACCCCCAAGGGAGGTGGACCTACCCCATCAAGTTGTAAATGATGCAGCTGGTCTCTTGGAACTGTAGGGGTTTGGGGAATCCCTCTAAGGCAGAGGCTATTAAAGATCTTTTGAAAATGGAATCCACAGACATTCTCATGCTCCAAGAGACAAAAATAGAAGGGGAGTCCCTTCTAAACACAAGTAACACAAAATGGAAATTTGACTCAGGTAAGGTAGTCAGTGCTCGAGGCTCGGCTGGAGGAATAGGCACATTTTGGTCTGAAAGCTACTTTGCATTAGAAAGATCCTATGAAACTCAACATTGGATATATACCAAACCGCGCCATAAAGAAAGTAATATAGCCTTAGATATGTTCAATATGTATGTTCCTGTGCATTATGACGAAAAGAAAGAGTGCTGGAAGTCACTCACAGATCATTTAGAGCTTCTAAATCCGTAGAATTTAGTCATTGGAGGAGATCTGAACATCATCTTGGACACTAAAGAGAAGAGAGGTGGGAACTTTTCGAGGGATCCCTTCCTATCCACAGTGGAAGATCTTATTCTCCAGTGTGATCTAGTAGACTTTAAGCCCGTGAAAGGAGAATACACATGGACAAATAATAGAACAGGGGGAAATCACATCTCAGCTAGGCTGGATAGATTTCTTACCAGCAGCTCCATCATGTTGGAAAAAAGAATAGCTTTCTCCAAGATCCTCCCAAAACTCTCTTCAGATCACAAGCCAATCCTCCTCTGCCTGAAGGAAGAAGAAGATTTAGGTCCACTTCCTTTTCGATTCAATCCTCTCTGGGCTGAAAGAGAAGGGTTCTTCGAATCAGATCCAAACAACTTGGAGAATAGAGGTTTCAGGATCCCCAATTTTTGTGTGGGAAAAAAAAATGAAAAATGCAAAGAAGGCTCTAAAAGAATGGATAAAGAAGGCTTTAAAAACTCCCATCAGCCAGAGGAAAGATGCAGTCCACCAGCTGGAAGAACTCCAATTTGAATTGGAAAAGAAAGACATCTCTCCAATGAATTTAATTGAGGAAAAATCTGCACAAAGGAGAACATATAACTCCTTCAGAAGTGAAGAAGAATATTGGCGACTTAAGTCTCGCAGCTTGTGGCTCAAAGCTGGAGATAGAAATACATCATACTTTCATAGACAGTACAGGGCTCGCCTTTCACGAAATCACATTGTGGAAATTACTACAGTCAGCGGTTAGGTGTGCAAAGGATTTGATCAAATCAAGGTAGCTGCTGAGGAGCACTTTCATAATCTTCTTAGCGCTGAAAGGGACGGGAGCGAGGAGGATATAACAACCTTCCTCACAAACATTCCGAAGTTATTCAACTCAGAAGATAACGATACCCTCTTGAGCCCTGTCACGGAAGAAGAAATCTTCAAAATTGTTTGGTCCATGGAGCCAGACAAAGCTCCTGGACCAGATGGATTCTCGATCCATTTCTATAGAATTTGCTAGGCGCTAATAAAATCTGATCTCCTCAGAATGATACATGGATTCATGAGGAAGGCAAAGGTTGGTGGCGGGATAAATTCCACATTTCTAGCATTAATCCCCAAGGAAGAAAATCCTGGCTCTTTTGACAGATACAAGCCAATTTCACTTTGTAACGCATCCTACAAGATAATGGCTAAACTTCTGGCGAAAAAAATAAAACCTCTGCTGCAAAAGCTAATTTCTCCAACTCAAGGGGGTTTCGTGAAAGGAAGACATATTCTCGACAATGTCATCCACGTCCAGGAAGCTCTGCATTCCAGCCATTCTCGCAAATAACAAGGCATGCTTATTAAATTGGATATGTGCAATTCTTTTGATAGAGTTAACCGATCCTTTCTGTATAGGGTTCTCTCCTCCTTTGGGTTCAGCCAGGACTTCATTAATCTTATTAAAGCTTGTTTAGAAAAGACATGGATAGCCCCTATGGTTAATGGAAGACCGGCGAATTTCTTTTTACCCACTAGGGGACTGAGGCAGGGATGTCCTCTATCCCCATTTCTCTACATTATGATGGCTGACTCCTTGAGCAGAAAGCTAACTATGGAAAAGCAAAATGGTAGCATACCTGGTATCAGAATAGCGAAAGGCATAGAACCGGTGAATCATGCACTATTTGCCGATGATTCGCTTCTGCTCGGGGGAGCATCACCAAGAATTGCAAATTCCTTCAGAAACATTCTTCAGAAATTCTACAGCATCTCGGGAGCTCTCATAAGCGAGAGGAAAAGCACAGTCTATGGCTGGAACACAGAGCACCATATAATCGAGAAAATTGCTAATGATCTGGGCTTCACAGGGTATGCAGATTGGGACAAAATTAAATACTTGGGCCTCCCAATCACGCTAGGCTCCAACAGAAATCATCTTTGGGAGGAAGTTATTTCTAAATTCAAGAATAATATCACTACATGGGGAGGCTTTTGGCTCACCACCGGAGGAAAAATCACGCTCATCAAAGCAGTTCTCTCAGCTTTGCCCACTTACCAGGCTGCTTTGATGTTGGCTCCAAAATTAATCACAGACCAGATCTCTAGATTAATTCACAATTTTCTGTGGAATGGTGGCTGTGGAAATCATAGTAGGTTTCATTTAATTAGTTGGGACACAGTGAAGCGTCCTCTCGCAGAAGGAAGCTTGCAAATCCATGACCCTTTGCATGCTAATTTGGCTCTAGGTTGCAAATTATTATGGCAGCTCTTCGCTGAGCCCAACCATCCTGTCAGCCAAATCTTTAAGATCAAATACCTCAAGAACCAACCTTTAAAATCCTTTTCAATGGAGAAAAGTCCCAAAGGAACACAAGCTTGGAAGCTGTGTTGCAGAGTTATCGAATTTTTTAGATCCTACCTGTACCGAATTCCCAGAAATGGTAAAAATATCATGCTTTGGAGAGATAGTGTAATGGGACATTTTCCCCTTGCAGAAGCTAATGAAATCTCTGAGTTAAGAGAATGGCTTTATGAGAGAGGAATCAGGAAAATAGAAGATATTTCGGATTGGGACAGAAATGGAAACTGGCAGCGCTGGATTTTTCCTAGAATCCAAGCGCACTTAAATCCTCAGTTAGACGCACTCAAAGATGCAATTTCTGACTTTTCTCCGGTGCACACAAATGACAAAGATTGGGGCTGGGGAAAGACCGAGGTTTACATTGCAAATCAAGGATACCTTCAAATCCAAAGCAAAACAGATTCACCTTATCCGGAGTATGTTTGGAAATAGATTTGGGACAGCTTCAGCATCCCTAAAATCAACTTCTTCTTCTGGACCTTGTTCCACAACAAAATTCTAACAGGGGAAAATTTATGTAAAAGGAACATTGTTGGCCCTCATCGTTGTGTTCTCTGTAAAGGCGCTTTGGAAACTACAGCTCACATGTTTATTGATTGCGAGTTTGCGAAGGAGGTCTAGTCTTTTTTCTTGGCAGGATTGAATGCGCATCCTCCTTCCCATTGCTCGATTGATACCATGTTCTCCTTATGGAAATCTAACTATCCTCGCAACATTTTCAGTAACTCTATATGGAACAGGGTGTGGACAGCTGCCCCTAAGTATGTTTTCTGGAAGCTTTGGTTAGCCCGGAATGAAATCATCTTCAACAGAAATGAATTGACAGCAGCAAAAGTGGCGGAACAGGCCAAAATCCTCCTCTTAGAAACTATGAACCACTCTCAAATCAAAGATGACAACACTCTCTGAATTGAAGAAAGAACATGGTTGGACGCTTACACCTGCAAGGCCAGACCCCCAGCAAACATATGATCTACCTACAAGGAAATTTGGCAGATTCGAGATCCAGAGGACAGATTTCACCAGTGGTGGAAATCTCATGGCAAGTGCACTATTTTTTTTTATGGAGCCTCAAAAGGCAATCCGAGGAGGTCAGGAGCTGGAGGGGCGATCTTCCTTCCAAACGGGAATAAAGAAGATTTCATTTGGGGTCTTGGTCTAAAAACCAACAACCAAGCAGAAATTCTCAGTCTTTTGAAAGCCTGCCAAATTGCCAGAAAAGAAAACCCAAGCGAAATTTTAGTTTTTGGAGACTTAGAAGTGTTGATAAAATCAATAGTAAGCAAGAATGGGCTCAAGGATCCGGTGCTTAATAAACAGTTAGCAAGAGTGAACAGAATTTTGAATAATTTCCCCTTGGTTCAAGTTTTCCACATACTCAGAGGACTAAATAAGGAAGCAGATAAATTGGCAAACATAGGCTGCAAGCTACAAAATGGCATGATTAGCATAAATCTGTCTCGGTCGGTATCCCTCAAGCTATTAATTGTAACTTTGATTGAAAATAGTTGATTAGAACTTTTCCCAACTTGACTCTTTGCTCGATAAAAATAACCGTTTTAGTAAAGAAATCATTTAACTAGTTCCACAACTAATGGAGGAACTAGTAGCCCAGGTCAAAAATTTCAACTTGGACTTGAAAAACATCTAGTGATCAATCGAGATAACTAATTATTCACTCCCGCGATAACAAATTGCAATAATGGGTTCTTAGAAAGAACCAGCAGAGATTGGAGTCAAGGAAAATGATGTACTATCAATTGTATAATCATCCAAATTATGCAATTGGTGCATCTTGATCGAAAGGAAAGGCCACAATGGATTGCATGAGTATGGATTGGGAATTTCCATAATTAATGGCCTAATTAATGAAGGAAACAATGCAAGAAATAGGAATCTGGAGGAAGCAGAATTGGTTAAGTATTGAACCAGGCTTGTTTAGGAATCGATGAGACAAATAGAGATAGTGCAGAGGTTTCTCTAGCTGGAGAAAAGCATTGTAATATTCTCATATTTTCTGACTTATGTAATATACAGATAGTGAGGTTTTTAGATGAGGATTTCCCCAAGAAATCTTTGTGTACTTTGTGATTGAAATTCTTTCTCTTTCATGTTTTGTTATTTCACGATCGTAATCAGTTTCCGCAATTGGTAGAGTAGATTCAAGTATATTATTTTAGCATATTACAATTATCAGTTGAATCTACATGAATTTTCTACACCTACATGATTGACACCACAACAACTGGAGGGAAAAAGAGTGGAAGGGATTTGTTACAGTTGTGATATCAAATAAACTAAAGGTCATAAATATACCAATAAGAAATAATTTTACATAGATTGTAAAGAGGAGGAGGAAAAGGAGCAAGAAACATAAAAATAAGAAGATATACAATAGGAATCAACACCAGGGGATGAAAAAGAAGAATTTACCACTCTTTAAACTCCTAAGATATAAAGATATATCAAGAATAAAAAGGTAATAGTATTGATTGATTCCGGTAGTACCCATAATTTTATTCATTGTGAGATATCCAAGGATTTGAATTTCTTTTTATACCCAACAACGGAGTGCCAAATGATGGTTGTGTTAGGTCCTCGTAATTTGTCAGATTGGCAAGACCAAATGTAAAAGGGTAACATCAAATCAATATTTAGAGTCCTAGAACCTAGCCTTCTTGGACTCAGAGAGGGCTCTCTCTATGTTTGTATGAAATATGTGAACTTGATTGATTTTAGGGTTTTGATTTTAGGCTAGTTATAAGGATTAGGGTTTGTTTGTTTGTTTGTTTGGTTGGGTAGGTTGTCAAGCAATATAGATAGAGTGAGAGAGGTTTAAACCATTCGTCTTTGGAGTCTTCAAAAGGTCATGAGAAGTGAAACAATAGGTCAACGGTATATCACAGGGCAAGTCTAACAAAGCCAAATGGATCCAAAATCTTATGTAAGTGAAGTGAAACATTAAATTGTGAACATAGTAGGTGAAAAGGGAAGTTAATAATCCTTTAAAAAATAATTTAAAAAGAATAGCCTTTAAAATCACTATGCATAAATAAATAACCAAAGACAGGGCATACCAATAACTTCTTTGACCAAACCCTAGCAAGTAGACATCAAGACAACAATCCAGTGAACCATAAAAGGCAAGAAACTTATAAGTCTTCTGGTGATTTCACCTTCAGGCAAAGAAAACATCTAAGATGAAATGTAGTAATAATCAAAGAGTAGGGAACTCCTAATTTCCTTAATCAAACTACAAATAAATTCGAAACAACCATTTAAGACGAGAAAAAGGGCATGGCAAACCATAGACCTCTTCAGCTAAACCCTAATTAGCAATACTTTAAAGCAAAGATCTCAAAAACAATGTTTAAGTTACATCAAAGAGTAGGGCTAACCATAAAAAAAATTTACATTGCCTCTATTAAATCATTCTTAAGATAAATAAGCATAAGTGGAACTAGAGAGCATTCAAGAATTCTCTAATTTGACCTAGCAGAGGAAAACATGCAAGCAGTAGAGAGAAGACAGAGCTAAGGTGCCTCTAAACAACATTTCTTAGCCTAAACTTTATGTCCTACTACATAAGAAAGATGAAACAAAATAATAACATTAGAAAAAAAGCACTAGATATGAAATACATCACCATTAACTATGTTCAGGAATCCCGCAAGTGAGCTTGCTCCATCATCATGCAAATCAAGACATTCACAAAGTCCAAAGCCAAATTTCTCCTCAATCTTCAAGTTTATATATTTTTCTCAATAATCAACCAACATGTACAATGAGGCCTCAATGTTGTATTTAACTAGAAATGAGGGCCAAAACCCTAACTAGGGTTTCCAAAATGTCATAAATGGAAATATGGTCAAAATTCTAATTTAAAAATATGATTTTGGTTTTCCATTTGGTGTCATTTTTCCTCCCCAAATGCATTCTCCCAAGGCCACACTTGAGAGCGCAGGCGCACGGCCTAAAGAAAATAGGGCAGAAAGGTGATTTTTTGGGTGTTATTGGCACTTTTGGAGTACTAGTTTTGCTCCAAATTATCTGAAAATATTTTTGGATGATTTCCTTGGCCTAAGCACTCCAAAAATGTAAGCCACTCCTCAAAAAAGTGCCCCAAAAAATAGCGCAATGCCACTGGCCATCCAAAACAGTCAAAAATCCAAAATTTACAAAATTGTGCCAAAATTTGGATTTACCTTTCTAATTATGTTTAGGATGCCTATAGGGATGCATCAGCAAGGATTTCAAGGTTTTATTTTCCTTTTGCCTCCTTGACGGCTTGAATCTTTGCAACAGCTCTTTTGAGCTTAGCCCTTGCAATCTTGTTCCTAAAGGCATAGTGCCTTGCCATCTTCTTTTGGAGGTCAAGGTCCCTCTTGGTATTCTCCAAAAGACCCTCTAGGTGTATTTTTTCCATCTCAATCCAAGGTTCCTGATCATAGTCAATCTCCATGGCAAGCAACTCACTTGGAGTGAGCTACTCTGCCAAGGCTACCTTTTTCTCTTTGTCCTTGGCTAAGGCCTTCTTTAAGCCAATTATTCTTGGCCTCCTCCTAGGAAGTTGTTCTTCCTCTTCATCAGTGTCTCTATATATATCCAAGGCCTTATCTAGCTTAGCCTTAGATTTTGCAGCCTCTTTCTGAGCTCTGATAGCTCTGACTTCATAGATTTCCTTCTATGCCTATAGCTTCTTGTTTTCAACTTCATAATAGTGAATCACATTCCTAGCCCTACCTAGATTAGCTTGCAAATCTTTAATTTGGGCATCTTTGCTTTTGAGCAACATAATTGAGATCCTTGCCTCATTTTCATCATCATTGTCAACATGAATGAGTTCAAATTCTTGTTCAATATCATGTTGGTCTTCTTCTTCTTCCTCCATGACCTTTTCTTTTCCTTTGTCAAGCTGCTTAGTTGATGTGGAAGGCATCGCCCCTTGCCTCTTGAGGGAAGCAAACACATGCCTATTTCCTCTTTGGTAGGTGAAAGAAAAAGGTTCAATTATGATCATTTTAGTGTCTTCAGTCTTGCTGCCATCATGACTACCATCATCATGGGTATCCTTTTTGTCCTCATGGCTCTTATCAGCACTGGTCTCATGGTTTCCTTCATCATTGGTATCACAATTTCTATCATGGCCCTTTGACCCACTGTCATCATTAGTGTCAACATCATCACTATTTTCTGCTTCATCCTCATTGATATTATTTCCCTTTTCCTTGCTGCTTTCTTCATGATTGTTTTCCTCACTACCTTCTGCATCCTTACGGTGATCAGTTTTACTACTTTCTATACTACGTTCATCACTGTTTGCTTCACTGACCTCACCGTCATGTGATTTTCTGTCATTAGTGCCATCAAGGCTCTTTGAGCCACTGTCAACATCATCACTGATATGTGCTTCACTTTATTCATACTTATTGGCATTTTCATCATTTACATTTGTCTCACTGATGTCTTGGCACCGATCTATTTCCTTCTTCTTTGCCTTCTTAACCTCCATGATATTTTCCTCATTGATTGATCTGAAAATGGAACTATTTGTAATGCTATGCAAAGTATCCACTTCCATTTAATTAAGTGTGCAAAGTATTCTCCATGTCTAGGAAATTAAACAAAGTGTTTTTGATAAGGTTTCTGAGTCCTATGTGTGAGGGAATGTTAATTAAATTTACCGTTTAACATATTAAATAAAAAATACACAGCATATAAAATTCACCATAACATAACACAACAACATTATGAGGCATTTCACCCCTCTCGGGCTACATCTGTCCGGTCTAAGGCTCCCAATGGGCATGTCCTTGCTCTATTAAGTTTCTCAAATTGGTTATACAGTGTGAAATATGCCTAAACAGGAAAAACTAGCTGTGAAATTGACTTCAGAAGACAGAAATAAGCTAAAAATGGCTTTTTTTCACCTCAAACAGTGAAGTATAGCCTAATACAACTCCATCTCCATGATGCCCCTGGTGGCTCTTTCCTCTTCCCTGAAGAAAAAATCATTGAATAACACCTCTGTTCGCTCTATAACCTGTCCAAAACACTCCAAAATTCTCAATAAACCCAATATTGACTAAAATTTCATCCAAATTGGTTCCATATTGAGGGAGATATGGCCAAAACCAATTTTTCCCAATATTCCCTAAACAAACTCCACCAAATGTGGAGAAACTGTAGATAGGAGCGCTATTTTTGGAAAACTGGCTGAAAATATCAGAGGCACTCCAAACTTGCAGTAACGGATAAGGATAACATTAAATGTTAGGGTGGTGGCCACATGTTATAACTTTGTCTTAACCGCAAACATTAATTGTTTAAAAACAAACCGTGGCATAAAATGTTTCAAACTTCGCATTCACATCTAGAGTTAGTGTCAACGGTCTAACCATTTGGCTTGTGGTTTGAAGTTGCCACGCCCCCGGTTGTATGGTGAGGTCACATCAGATGGGGGCTAGCCCTTTAAACCTCCGCCCATTTTAAATTCAAACTTTAAATACACTGTGCACTCATTGTATTACAAGCACCATCGTATAGCCCGCCCGGTGGGGCCTTTGGGCTACTAGCCAATCTACCTAGGGTCGAATCCTATGAAGTCACAAAATTTTTACACCACCAAATTTCCACTAGCCAAAGGCCACGTGGTGGCCTGCGGGCTTGCCACGTGGCACCCGTTGATTGGCTCAAAATCAAAAAAGTCAATCCAAGGAAAAATCCCATGATGCCACTTGGAGGATTCTGATAAGCCCCTGTGGAATATTCCAAGGGAATATTCTTCGGAATATTTCAAAGAATATTCTCTTTTGAATTTTTCCAAAGTCAGAAAATCAACTTTGGTCAACTGATTTTTTGAAGGATACTGGAAACTTCAAACCTCCATAACTTTCACATACAACGTCAAATTTGAGTCTCGTTCATGGCGCCAGAATCACAGCGACGAGGCCTTTCTGATCATGCAGGTTGCAACCAATTCTGAGCAGTTCCATTTTTGAGCATTTTTTCAACATGGACATGATCACGTGATCACACCTCCCAAATGGGAAGCTTTTGGACCCCAAAATCTCTCTAAATTACAGAAATTGAAGATGAGGAGACTTATTCTCCACTCTTCCAACCTTGAACCACTGAAATTTTCCTGACTTCATCAAATTGAGCTTCTCATAAAAAGATAAATTCTTCCTTGAATCCACTGACCGACTGTTGCTAACCTTCACTGAGTCATAATGCACATTTTTGAAATTTGCAGAACAACAACTAAAATTTACAAAATACATACCGTTTCTACAATGGTCTACCCTCAAAGGAAACTGAAATTGAGATTCACCTTGTCAACTATCCTTATGTCGAAGTTTTGTCGAATGAGCCATGTACTTGTGTCGATTCCCGACAAACTTTTCTCGCCATACCAATCTGCCATTCTGAAACCAGCATTGATCCATGCTGAAATTTGTGTCCTATTTGCTTGCATGCTTAACCCTCTCTTGGATTTTTGCACCACCTTGCACCAACACTTTGTTCTCTGCACCAATCGACACCAAAGGCACTTTCTGCAACATCTTGTCATCTTCTTCCAAAGATGACGTGCTTTCAGACTAAAACATATCATCATTTATATTAGCAATAACATGAAAAGGACTATGTACAAAATATTTTTTCTTAACCATCAACAAAGTCAAATTTTGACTTGCATTAACAAGACTTTTCAATTGCCCTGTGTTGACTAAAAAAGATTCTAGCCTCTTTCGATATGCTCTCACAATAAACTCCTTACGATCCTTGAATAGATGATACTTCTTCTCATGGCGATGGAAGATCGCTTTTCTGTCAAATAAATACGGCCTACCCAACAACACACCTGTAATGTCAACTGGTACCACATCTAGTTCAACCAAATCAACATAATGAGTTGTTACGGTAAAGCGCAACATGCACTTTCTTGAGACTTGTAAATTAGCATCCTTGCAAATACATCCAAGTGGATATGGCTTTGGATGTGGAATGGTCTCAAGTTTCAGCTTCTTGACTAAGTCCTCTGAGATGAGATTCACTTGTGACCCACTGTCAAATAGTGTGTCTATCTTTGTGTGTTTGGCTATTATCCTCACATGAAACAGCTCTATCCTCCTTTCTTCATTTGGAGCTTCTATGTGACAGTTTAAAGTGCTAGAACTGGGATTTGTTTCATTTAAAATCTCTTTCCCCTTTATGTTCTTTAGTGCCAAAGTTATGATTTTAGTTTCATCTCCTAATTCAGACCCTAAGTCTTGTTTAGTAGTTGCAACCATTTTGTGCTATTCTTTGGCCTTATCTTTGGTTTTAAATTTTTTTGGTTTTAGCTCCGGATGAAGTTTCTAGCAACGGTCTTCATCGTGTCTTGTTTTGGAACAGTTTTTACAAAATAATTTTCCTTTTTCTTTCCTAGATTTTGCATTTCTTTTTCCTCCTTTGCCTTTAAATTCACTACCCTCGTTCTCATCAAAAGATTGTTTACCTCTAGCCTCTAAATGTGTGGCTTTAACACAAGCCTTGTCTATACGAGTAGGATTGAACATAAGGATAGTATGTATAAGATAGATGTGTAAACCACCTATATATTTCAACAAAGTATCTTGACTATGAAAATCAATTCCAAGAAATAAAGCCCTTCTTCTAAACTCTTGAGTGTAATCTTGAACACTTTGTCCCTTAAGTTGTCTAAAACTTTTCCAATTCATGTTAGCCTTTTGTAAATGAGCTAATGGATAAAACTGTTGCTTAATTGTGGAAATAAACTTAGCCCATAATAAATTGATCTTACCATGTTTTTTAATTTCATCCTTGGTCTTTTCTTCCCACCATACCAATGCTTCTCCTTCCATTCTCAAAGAGGCTAACTGAATCTTGGTGTAGTCTTCATGAAGGTTTTGTATCCTCAAATAAACTTCCAACTGTCTTATCCAATTTTCAAGTTTCTCTACATTGACCTCACCATTAAACATAGGCAACTCAAATTTAACATCAAGCTTTAAAAATGGAATTTTACTAGTAGTTTTAGACTTGTGAGATTGATTCATCGAAGTAGAGGATGACGATGTAGAGGAAGAGGATCAAGATGGGGATGGTGGATCACCATTTCCTCTGTGTCCTTTCTTTGACTTGTCATCACTTTTCTTTCCTCTTGAAGAACCCTCTCCTTCTTTTTGGTGTTTAGACCCTTCTTCAACAAGCATGTCATTCCTTTCTTGGTAGAGTATCCTCACCATCTCTGTCATGTCTAAGAAATATTTTCTAAATACCCGTTATTCTTCTTTGGGATCAATGTCTCCAGGAGCTTCTCCTTCTCTTGAAGACATGCTTGAGGTCACTTTTATGGCTCTTGGAGGTGGCTCTCTGGCCCTTCTTGGTTGTGGATTACTTTGTGCACTAACCAAGTGTCCTTCACCTCTCTTGAGTTTAAGCCTAGTAAGCATCAAAACTTGCAAACAATCAACTATATCTTTGCACAAGAACAAATGTTGAGTAAAACTCTAGCTCCTATGGCTCAAATCCTGAGCTCTGATACCAACTGATCTGAAAATGGAACTATTTCTAATACTATGAAAAGTATCCATTTCCATTTAATTAAGTGTGAAAAGTATTCTCCATGTCTTGCAAATTAAACAAAGTGTTTTTGATAAGGTTTCTGAGTCCTATGTGTGAGGGAATGTTAATTAAATTTACTTTTTAACATATTAAATAAAAAATACACAGCAGATAAAATTCACCATTACATAACACAACAACATTATGAGGCATTTCACCCCTCCCGGGCTACATCTGCTAGGTCCAAGGCTCCCAATGGGCATGTCCTTGCTCTATTAAGTTTCTCAAATTGGTTATACAGTGTGAAATATACCTAAACAGGAAAAACCAGCTATGAAATTGACTTAAGAAGACAAAAATAAGCTAAAAATGGCGTTTTTTTCACCTCAAACAGTGAAGTATAGCCCAATACAGCTCCATCTCCATGATGCCCTTGGTGGCTCTTTCCTCTTCCCTGAAGAAAAAATGGCTGAGGAACACCTCTGTTTGCTCTATAACCTGTCCAAAACACTCCAAAATTCTCAAGAAACCCAATATTGACTAAAATTTCACCCAAATTGGTTCCATATTGAGGGAGATATGGCCAAAACCAATTTTTCCCAATATTCCCTAAACAAACTCCACCAAATGTGGAGAAACTGTAGATAGGAGTGCTATTTTTGGAAAACTGGCTGAAAATATTAGAGGCACTCCAAACTGGTGGTAACGGATAAGGCTAGCATTAAATGTTAGGGCGGTGGCCACATGTTATAACTTCGTCTTAACCACAAACATTAATTGTTTAAAAACATCCCGTGGCATAAAATGTTTCAAACTCCGCGTTCACATCTAGAGTTAGTGTCAACGGTCTAACCGTTTGGCTTGTCATTTGAATTTGTCGCGCCCCCGATCGTATGGTGAGGTCATGTCAGATGGGGGCTAGCCCTTTAAACCTCCGCCCATTTTAAATTCAAACTTTAAATACACTTCGCGCTCATTGTATTATAAGCACCATGGTATAGCCCACCCAGTGGGGCTTGTGGGCTACTAGCCGATCGACCCGGGGTCGAATCCTATGAAGTAACAAAATTTTTAGACTGCCAAATTTCCACCGGCCAGGGGCCACGTGGCGGCCTCCAAGCTTTCCACGTGGCACCCGTTGATTGGCTCAAAATCAAAAACGTCAATCCAATGATGAATCCCATGATGCCACTTGGTAGATTCTAATAAGTCCCTGTGGAATATTCTAGGGGAATATTCTTTGGAATATTTCAAAGAATATTCTCTTTTTAATTTTTCCAAAGTTAGAAAGTCAACTTTGGTCAACTGATTTTTTGAAGGATACTGGAAACTTCAAACCTGCATAACTTTCACATATGACATCGGATTTGAGTCCCGTTCATGGTTCCAAAATCGTAACGATGAGGCCTTTCCAATCATTCTAGTTGCAACCAATTCTGAGCAGTTCCATTTTTGAGCTTTTTTCGACTTGGACATGATCACCTGATCATTGACATCAACTTCACTTTCCTTATCCTCACTGCTATGTGCTTCATCACCATTTTCCTCACTGTCATCATGGATATTTGTTCCACTGTCAATATCATCACCATCATCATTTTTGTTGCTTTTTGCTTCATTTTCCTCATCTTCACTGATATCTGCCTCCTCATTTCCTTCTTATTCATTTCTTGTTTCATTATTTCCCTCTCCCTCATTGGCATCTTCTTCACTGATATAATCTTCTTTGCTTTCTTCTTCACTGCGATTAGCCTCACTACCCTCACTGTTTGATTTTTCATTGTCATCTCCCTCTTTGTTAGATGCACTAGTATCATGAGGTGAAGATGACGAATTGTGAGAGGGTGATGAAGGAGGATTATTCTGAGGTGAAGGAATATGAGTATATGGGGAGGTGGAATTTTCATCATGTGGTGAGGGAGTGTGAGTGGATGGAGGAATGGGAGGCTGAGAATATGAAGGTACATTTTGCTGCTGTTGGCCTTGTGGATTGGTGAACACCTCATGAGCAATGAAAAACTCCCATGGAATACCCTTCTGCTACAATCAATGCATCACAACCATTTTAATCAAAGAGTGGTGAAAGAGGCTTCACACCTGTTGGGGATAGTATCTCTTTTGTACAATATAGGACATTTTGTCAATGCTTCTGTAGAGGTAATAGGGTAGGTGCAACATCCTAACCCTAGTAAAGTGCATAAGAAGACTAATGTGATAGGAGTAAAGCCTAGAGAACCTTCCCTCACATGTAAAATACTTCATAATGATCCTCATCATAGGTGAATATTTCTCCAACAAATGAGAGAAAGGAAAAATGGATTTAGTGTAGTCTTTGTACCTAGGTTTTAAATATGGCTCATAGTAGCTTATGTCAAGATTGGCTTGCTTGAACCATTTCTCCCCTACACTAGGTATGCTTGTGGCATTGGAAATAGCATAGAAGGACAACTCAAAGTTTACCCCTAAAAGGTTAACTTGTTTCTCATGCAAGTTAATGATGAAAAGCCTTGTTAGCTCAGGGTGGTTTTGCACCTGCTATACCCTTTCACAAAATTCATAGAAGCCTACATTTTCGAAGTAGGAGACAGTTAAGGGAGATGAATTTAGCTCTATTGTGTTTAGTGGTTCAAACTTGCTGATCCTCCCACCTTTGTGCCCCTGCCTCCTTGGAATTTGGCCTTCCCTTTCACTATCGTTGTCCTCTCTTTCTGACATTTTGACCACTTTGCCCTTGAAACCCCAACACTGCAAATGGAAAGGAGATGAGGGGATGGTGGAATGGAGGCAATTATATAAGTGAATAAGATGAGTGAGAAAGGGTAAAGGTATATGAATATGAGTGAGAGGCAAAACTCAGTGACCACACTGTGCTGATTTTTCAAACTCTGTGTTGAAACATCTTGCACTAATGGCAAATGGATATGAAGGAAGGTAATGAAATTGTCAATCTTTTTGTAATGTAAGGGACTGATTTAGTGAATGGAGTGAGTGTAGGCACGACATTAGGTGAGTGAAAAATCTCCAAATATGCACTCATTTTGGCTATGACTTGCCTTCTTAGTATGTAGGTGAAGAAATGTTTTTAAATAGTGATGTCAAGCATGAAAGTTAGGGTTCCTTCTTTGGGTTTCAAATCCTTTCAATTGCAAACCATCAAAATGCTTGAAGAAGGGCTTGATGAGTTGTAATTACCATTTTTCATTGCTTGAAAAACCCTTGGTGATGACTTAGAGAAAATTTGAGGGGTTTTGAGTGTTGAAATGGTGTAGGAGGCCCTCTTGGACAAGCACACAGCGCCAAGGCCAAGGGCGTAGTGCTGGAGCTAAGGGCGCAACGTTCGGTCCAGGCATGCAGCACCAAGGTCTTCTTACTAGGCCTGTCAGGCAAGATTGGGCAAGCGCGCAGTGCCCACTTCCAGGTGCGCAATGCCTTAAGAAAATACACAGGAGAAAAGGCTAGGGGCGCAACGCCCGACTCCAGGCACGTAGCGCCAAGCTGAGCGTGCAACGCCACAACACTTAGCCAAAATTTGACTTGAAAATATCACAAATTCCTCTCCTAAATGCTCTGATGACTTTGCAAGTGAAAAATGATTTGTTGAAGTGTTCAAATGACCTTTTATAGGCTCGATGATTTAATTTTAGCTTCACAACCCACTTTCTAAAGTTTTAAATATTTTTCACTTTCTTTCACTGATATTATTTGACTGTTTCTTGTAGGTGAACAAAACACTAACTTGGCTTCTGCTTTTTCTCCCTGAGAGTTGACATGTTCATTTGATGATTTCAGGATGTTTACACCCAATAGTAGCTTCAAATTCCTTTGTTTTTTTCATCATCAAGCTAACTCAACTTCTTACTTTCTGTGACTAACCGTTTTACACTGTTTGTATGTAGGTTAGCAAGATGATGAATTTTGACTTTTTCCCATTGCTCCTTGAGGCATAAAAAGTTTAATTTGACAATTTTGTGATGAGTGCACAGTGACATCTTCAGTGTCCTGTGTAATTTACACCATGAAACTTAGCTTTTTCACCTTGGCTGGTAGTTTTCTGGAGTCATGAAATTTGTCTTTCCTTTTGATCCTAAAGATTTTACCTATTCATCTTGACACAGCAACAACCTTAAAAACATCTTTTTCTTCCTCCTTGGAGCTCAACATCATGTTTTTCATCTTTTTACCACTGTTACTTTGTAGGTGACTGAAATGATAATTTTGACTCTCTTTTTGCTTCTTGAGGCATGACAGGTTGAGCTTGGCAATTTTTAGGATGGTTTCACACACTGGCAGTTTCAAGAGCTTCCTTTACCTGCACTATGGAGCTCAAACAATCTTTTGATCATTTTTGCATGACAAACTCCTTTTGATAAGTATGGAATCTGATCAAACAGTGATATCTTCCAAATCCTTTAGCTTTCCTCATGGATTTTGGCTTACCATTTTACCTTCTCTGACACTTCTTATGGCTGGTGACTGAAAACACTGAATTTACCTTTCCTACTGATATTATTTACACCTTTTCCCTTTGAGGCAATGAGACATTCAGTTGGGAAAACTTTGGGATGCTTGCACACAGCAGCACTTTCACAATCCTTTCTTTGTTGCCATCATGGAGTTTAAAACCATGCTTTTGACCTTCTTTAGCCATTTTACCAAAAATTAGATGTTTGGAATGAATTTAAGACAATCATCAGTGTTTTCTTCTAAGTTCTAAATAGCCCTTTCAAGTTCATTCATTTTTGTCTAGTTCACCTCACCCTTTTCCCTATCGCATCAATAATTTCTGATAAAGTTCTCTTCATGTTTGGTTTCTTTGTGTACCTCCTCCATGGTAATTTGCTGCAAGTGATCCCTGCTTGGTACACTGCTGGCCCAATCAAGCTCAAAAAACCATAATTCTCCTTAAGACCAAGTGCTTCATGTCTTCCTTGCTGTAAAATGTCTTCCTTTAAGCACAAACCATGTATCTTATCAATTTCTTCTACTTATTGACCTCTTAACACTCCTGCAGAAGTGCCAAGTTACATTTACCTTTTGTAGAACTTGAATTTGACAAGGTAGTCTTCTTTGGAGACTTTCAGATATTTTCTTGAATAACCATATCTCAACATTTTAGGACCTCTAAACCATATTCTAAAAAAGAAAAACAGTGTCTGAAACACCAATGATTGACCTTGGACCATATGAAATCCTAATTGACCTGGTGGGAGGATCCTTTGACCTACCTTTTGACTGAAAATTGGCTTGGAGTCCTCAAGTGTAAAAATGGAGTATTGACAAAGTGGTGTATTGAAGATCCAAAATCCAATGTACTTGATTTATCTAAATAGCCTACAGAGATAGTTTTGAGACCATCAATTCTTGAGGAACCTGGTGAAAATGGGAAGGAATAGGCTTATAGGTAACCCTAGGTGTACAATGGAGTTATGGGAAAGGGAAAAATAGAGTAATGAGGTCATAGGTAGGAAAAAAGGATGGAGATGAGTGGCACAAGCCCATAAGGAGTCTTTTAGGAGTGGTAGGGTGACCATGAAATGGCAGGATTGATAGAATAGTGAAAATTTTCTTATAAGGATAATGAAGGCGGTGCGATTTCTAAAACTCACAATGTTCATGGAATTTTGCTTTTAGAAATCTATAACCAATCTATAGTCATCTTCAGATAGTAAAAATTATTGATGAATAATAAGTTTCAGATGGAAGAATGATTAATTTCTCAAGGAAATTTCATAATATCAATCTAACCATGACAAAATATGTATTAAATAGTGCAATTATTTCCATTCCAATGGGTGGTGTTGATTTTGTATTAGGAATCCAATGGTTACAACCTTTGGGGACGATAAATTTTCATTTTCAATAACTTTTTTTGAAGTATTTTTTGTGAAGGAAGGAAAATTGAATTAAGGAGTATTGCTAGGAAACCTGGTAATATAATCAACTCTAATGACATGACAAAGATTTTGAAGAAGCAGCAACGAGGTGTAATTGAAAATTTATGCTCACTAGATGTTCAAAAATCTAAGTATCCCATTTCTCCAGATCTCCAAAGATTCCTTGACAATCATTCCAAGGTATTTGAGACTCCCAAGGGTCTCCCACCTATTCATGTTCATGATCATGTTATTCACTTGATTCAAAGAAGTGTTCCTCCAAACATCAGACCTTAAATGATATCCCTATGCCTAGAAGAGTGAAATTGAACATATGGTTACATAAATTCTAAAGCTTGGTATAATTCAACCTAGTCAAAGTTCTTTTCCTTCTCTAGTAGTATTGGTACACAAGAAGGATGGATCGTAGAATATGTGTCCAGATTATAGGGAGCTCAACAAGCTTACTATTAAAGATAAAATTCCCATTCATGCCATTGATGAATTGTTGGATGAAGTACATGGAGAAATTTACTTCACCAATATGGATCTCCATTCAAGATATCATAAAATTATAATGAAGAGTGAAGACATTTCAAAAAACACATTCAAAACTCATGAAGGTCATTATGATTTTTTGGTCACTCCTTTTGGCCTTACTAATTCACCTTCCACATTTAAATGTTTAATAATTACATTTTCAAACCCTTAGAAAATTTATGTTAGTATTTTTTTATCATATACTAATCTACAATAAGTCTTGGAAGGATCATGTTCAACATGTTGACAGGGTGCTCAAACTATTGGAAGAGAAGTAATTATATGCAAAAACCACCAAATTTTTATTTGGTACAGGAGGTGGAATATTTGGGTCATAGTGTATCTCACAAGGGTGCTAAGGTAGAGCCTAACAAAATTAAATCCATCAAATAATGGAAAATCCCCAAAAAAATTGAGGCATATTCAAGGATTTCTCAGGTTGATAGGGTATTATCACAAGCATATTCAAGGATTTCTCGAGTTGATAGGGCATTATTGCAAGTTTGTTAAGAATTATGGAAAAATAACAGCAAATCTAATGACATTACTGAAGATATATGCCTTTTCTTGAACTCCAGAAGAAGCTAAGGCCTTTGAACATCTTAAAGGGATAATGTGCGGAGCTTTGGTATTAGCTACAATAGACTTTACAAAAACCTTTATTGTGGAACATGAGGCCTCAGGAAATGGAATTTTTGTTGTTTTAATGTAAGAAGGAAGACCCATTGCTTTTGAAAGTCATCCAATCAAAGGAAAGAATTTACGAAAACCCATTTATGAGAAGGAAGTGGTTGCAATTCTACATGCCCTAAAGCAATGACACCCTTACCTAATTGGAAAACACCATCAAGGTAAAGCCATATGATGATAGTATTAAATACTTCTTAGAACAATATTATCTTTATCAAAGCAACAAAAATGGGTCACAAAGATGTTAGGTTATGAATTTGAAATCATCTACAGGAAAGGGAAGAAAAATGTCATTGCAGATGCACTCTCAAGAAAGGATGAGGATGTGGAGGCATTTTGTTGTGCCATTTATATTATCCAACGTGATTGGATAAATGAAGCAAGGGATGACTAGAAGAATGATGAACAATAATGGAAACTCATTCAAAAGTTACGACAAGATGCAAGTGCATTTGATATTTTTATCTGGAAAATTGATTCACTATGGTACAAGGATCACTTATATCTATGTAATAATTTCAAACTCAAAGAAAAATTTATTTTGGAATTGCACACCTCTCCTATAATAGGGCACTAGGGATTTTTAAAAAGTTACCACAGGGTCAAGAACATATTTTTTTATGGCCTTAAATATGATGTTTATAATTTTGTGTTTGAATGTTTGGTTTTCCAACAAAATAAAGTCAAGACAATTATAATATAGGTATTTTAAAACCATTAGCCATTCCAATTTAGTGTTGGGAGGAATTCTCAATGGATTTTATCATGGTTCTACCCAATTCTGAAAGAAAGAGTCATCACGGTGGTAGTTGATAGACTTACCAAGTACACATAATTTTTTTTCTCTATCTCATCCTTTCAAAGCCAATATAGTTGCTACTGTATTTGTGGAAATATTTCAAAAGTTACATGAAAATCCAAAGTTTATTATAAGTGACACAGATCCCATTTTCACTGGAAATATTTTCACATAATTATTTTCTTATCTTGGTAATCAATTGCCTCATAACTCATCTTATCATCCTCAATATGATGGGAAAACTAAGATATTGAACAAATTTTTGGAAAGATAGCTTCATTGCTATTTACTTGATAAACAAACACAATGGGTCAAGTGATCGATTACCTCTGGCAGAATGGTGGTATAGAACTTCCTTCCATACCGCAACAAAAGTGACCCCATTTATGGCACTTTACAGATATCATCCACCCTCCATCACATTATCTCTAAGAGACAATGATAAGGTTCAAGAAGTGGAATATCACATCGAGCATCAACAACAAGTTCTCCAAATCTTAAAGGATAATCTAACTCTAGCGCAAAATCGAATGAAGCAAAAAGCGGATCAGCATCGCATTGGAAGAATTTTTGATGTGGTAAATTGGGTATTTTTACTGCTAAAACCATACAATCAAATGTCACTCAAGCAAGATAATAAGGATAATAAATTGTCACCCAAGTACTATGGCCCTTATAATGTATTACAAAATATTGGTATTATCGAATAAAAATTGGAGCTGCCTACATCTTCACAAATATACCCAGTTTTCCATGTTTCATGTTTGAAGAAGGTTATAGGTGACAAGATTCCAGTTCAAAATATATTTCCAAAACCTGATGACGAAGGAAAAATCAAATTAGATCCTAAAGCAATCACAAAAACAAGAATCTTGCAGCTACAAAATCGATCAATTTCAGAATATCTCATTTGGAAGAACTTACATATGGATGATTCAACATGGGAGGATGAATATTTTAGAAGCATCCATAACTACTCAAGATTTGAGGACACCACGTTTTTGAAGGATAGGGGAATGTTAGGTCACTATAATACAGTGTAGCCCCCATATTTTTATTTTTGTGTCCCATAGAAGCCCACTATTATTATTATTGTGCCCTCACATTATTATTTTTATGTAGGCCCTAATTATGTTGTGACCCTTTAGAATACTATATATACAAAGGAGGTGTTTTCATTTGTATGATTCAAGAATTGTTCATTTATTCGATGTAAAGGAGGATGCCCCCTTGAAGAGGCTTATTTTTAAGTCATCGATCTATATTTTCTTATTTTTTTTTAAATTGGTTGCATAACAAAGATGGAATTAAATTATAGATCTCACTAGGTTCTGGTCAGATAAGAAGATACCTAGAAGACTATCTTCAAAACCAGGAAAGGTTTATATGAATGGTTAGTCATGCAATTTATCCTATGCAATAAACTAGCTATGTTTATGAATTTAGTGAATGATATACTGAAACCTCTTATAGATTCATTTGTTATTGTCTATTTGGATCATATATTGGTATACATTGCTACTTGGGAGGAGAAAATGTCACATTTGATGCAAGTGTTAGACATATTAACCTAGCACCAACTACTAGAAAATTTAAAGAAGTGTGATTTTTGACAATAGTCTCTAGTGCATATTGGGTATGATTTAGGTGGAGGAAAGCTGAAGATATATCATGCAAAGATGGAGGCCATCATGAAGTGGTCGGTTCCTACTAATTTTTCTGAGGTCAGGAGTTTCATTAGGGTATAATAGTACCTAAGGAAATTCATAGCCTCGGCTTTAGTGGTAGTAGCACCAACATAACAACAAGTGGAAAGAGTTTCCAATGCGGAAAGGGTCAGCAAGGGGTCGTTGAGGAGCTAAAGAAGAAGACCAATAAAGCACTAGTTTCTGCATTGCCAAACTTGCAGTAGCCCTTTAAAGTGGAGATAGATGTGAGTGGATATGTTATGGGAGTGGTCTTGATGTAGTAAGGAAATATTATATGCTACAATTCTAAAGTATTTCATCGGTAGTTATTAACTACCCTACGTATGACAAGGGGATTTATTCACCAATGAAAGTTTGAAGAACTGGAAACACTATCTGATGGGTAAGGCGATAGTTGTCCGCACAAATCACTAGCCACTACAGTACTTGCAAGCCCAGATTAAAATACAATAGACCAATCATTACAAGTGGATGGGGTTTCTACAAGAGTTTCATTTAGTGACCAAGTATAAAAATGGCATGAAAAACAAGTTGGCCAACATGCTTTCAAGGCCATCCACACCAAAAATCACAACTTTGGTAACTCTGATGCACATGGAGCCATTCACCCATGATGCATACAGAGAGACACATTCTTCAAGGAGATTTTGATTGAAGTTTCACAACCAAAGTCATGTGCATGATAGTGATGGCACAACTGATTGGCATATCCAAGATGGGTTACTTTATAGGCTAGATAAGTTATGTGCTCCTAAATTCCAATGACTGCAATTGATTAAAGAGGCTAACACCTCCAAGTTTGTACAACACTTTGGCGTACAAAATACAGTTTCCAACTTTAGGAGGTTTTTTTATTGGCATGATATTTAAGAACAAGTAGTTAGGTTCATAATAATATGCATCCTTTGGTGTATTAGTAAGCCTAGTAACACAAAACATGTTTTATATCATCCCTTAACTATACCCACTCATCCTTGGGAAAGGATTTCTATGGAATTTTTGGAGATTTACCAATAACCGAGGGAAGACATGAATACCTATTCATGGAAGTTGATAGGTTCAATACGATGTGTCTTCTGATGCCTTATGAAAAGACCATTAATGGGGCAACATGCAGCAAGCTTATTCTTTGGACAAGTTTGGGTGCACATTGGGATACTAAGGAGCATCGTTTCAGATAGGGAAACAATATTTATCTATGAATTTTGGACTATATTATGGGAATAGATGGACACGAAGTTAAAGAGGTCTATGACATTCCATCCATAGATATATGGGCAGACAAAATTATTCAACAAGAATTAGGTGCAACATTTGAGGGGTCACAATCATAATCGTCCAATGACTTCAAATGAAAATATGGTTTATATCCAACACTCTTATAACATAATAGTCCACACTTCTACTGCTAAGTCCCCATTTGAAACTTATTTTGGATATTTACCACCTTCACCTTTCGATATTGTATATGGGTAGCAAGGAGGAGTAAGGGAGGGCCATACAAGGGATTCCTTGAGGGTAAAAAAAATTGTTGAGAAGATCAGGTAGATCCACATATAGGTATAAGAGACACTCTAGAAGTCACACACAAAATATTATTCTAGGCATGATCAACATAGAACAGAGAAGTCGTTCAAGGTGGGAGATAGAGTACAGATATAGTTGAACTAGGAGAGTTTATAGGGTAATGGAAAGAGAAATAAGATTATGTGATACACTCCCTTTGTTATACTAGAAAAGGTAGGAGATAATTCCTATATACTCATTCTAACCCCATACATGCGCATTTACTCAATTGTGAAAGAGGAAAATATTAAACTCTATGAGACTTCCATGCTAGATCAAGAAGAGGAATAGGTCCTACAATATATGGAGGATTTGACCCCATATGTTGAGGTAGAGTTGAAAAAGGATACAATTTTGCAAAAGAAGTACAAAACTACAAGACAGGGGTAGCATGAACTTTGGCCTAGATTAGGTTGAAAGGACAACTTCTAGGCAATGCTAAATAGTACACTCGATATAAAGTGGCATAAAAAAGTACTCACCTCATTTAGTAGAATATTTTGGGGACAAAAATCCTCCCAAAATGGTGAGGTTTGATCCATATAGGATCATTTTATTGTTTTTCATCCATCTGAATGCTTTTATAGTGGAAAAAGTGGAGCAATTAGCTCACAAGGCTATTTTTACTGGTGGGACCTAGTTTGGAAAATTGTGGTTTGGAACCTTCTAGGAGAATGTCAAGGCATCAAAATTTCATATTAAACACACAATTACCTTTCCAATTGCATAAGAATCGACTCAATCGGAGTTTGTATGAAAAATTTATGCCACTCAAATGTTGAGCTTCCTATTTTGGTTATCATAATTTGAGAGGATGCTACTTCAACCCCCATTATTCATGGAAAAGGGGCTAGCCAAAATATCATGATGAATAAGACTCTAGAAGAGCCCATATTGTAACTCTATCTGAGAGTTGAAAGAGCCAAACCTGACGGTTAGTAAGCTATCTATATTTGTTATAATTGGGCCGCTAGGGGAAAAGGGTTCCATTCTTTTTAAGAGAATATTGTTCCATATAATAGCAGAGTAGCCGGGAGGGGTAGGGAGAAATCACATAGATAATATTTTTTTAATGTAGTGGCCCATGGGCTACACACCTTACTTCTTTTTACTTAAAGAAGCCATTTTATTTTCATAGAAAGAGAATAGAGTGACCTCACCTTCCATTTGGGTTTTCTCCCAAAATGGGTTCTTGGGATACATTTTGTGTCAATCATGGTTTGTGTGTTTTCATTTCATTGTTTTCTATTTTCTGCATAATTATAATTTGCATGTATACACAAAAAATACTAATTTACATATAAGAAAATTTTTAAAAGAGATAAACCCTCATATTGTAGATTTTGGAAATTTTGAAGTATAATTGATCATTTGTTGTGATGAAATGTCTAGTGGAATATCCACAACATTTAATGGATCATAACTCCCTCAAAACTATGTCTACCATAGCATATGTTAAATCCACAAACAAAAATGTTTTCCATTTTAAATGAAATTTTGCAATTTAATTTACTTTAGATAGTCCAAAGACTTGTAACATTTTAGTTTTTTGATGAATTTTGTCATAAAGGAATGAATCAAAGTTGAATAAATCTAGGATAGAAGATTGAATGGTGTTTTCTCTTCCCTGTCATCAATTTCTTTGGCTTCTCAAGGGATAGGTTTCTATGTAAATTAGGGTTTGATTCATTAAATATTATTCTTGAAAGAGTTAGGGACAATTTCCCAAGATAAGAACAAGTTATGTAGAATCCAAAGCTTAATTGCTTACCAGATGCTACAAACCTTTAAAGTAGCATTTAACATAGGAATTAACCACAAGTTGCCTCTCTTCTTTGCCAACTCCCTTAAAAATGGGAAATAATAGCACACTACTAAATCTTTAATAGTTCAAACAATGGTGGGAGTTCTATGCCAATATTATCCAAATTCTGCTAAATGTTTTTACACCTATAATGATATGCATTGAATCCTGAAAGTGATGACACGTTTAAAAATTTAGAAAACAACCTCGAGTTGAATTAATTTTTGAACACGTAACCTACATATCAACTGCTTTGCAATGTTTCATTAATGATGAATTCAAAATATAGAATTTTAGAAGAGTAAACCTTATTAGGTATTTTTCTTCAGTAAAGATGAGACAAAGAAATTTAATGTACACTTAAAAAAAAGAGTAAAAGTAAAAACATATAATCAATAAAGAGTGGAAGTCAAAGTTTTGCAATGTTTTGATGAGATAATTTGGAGAATGAAACACAACAAATATATCATGATGAATATAATTTTTTTTCACTTTTATCGCTAAGATACAAGTCCTCCACTAGTTTATACACTTGTTTCTTTCTCCATGTAATGCAACCTTGAATTGTGTAGAACAAAAACGAACTTCTAAGGTGACTATATACGAGTACCTTGCTGACTAAGAAAAATATATCGAATGGAAAGAATGATTTGTAGTCTTTAGAAAATTATTTTCATAACTTTTCTACCTCATGAAATAATATTACATTATTATTGGCCACAAGAAACATCATGTCCATAGAATACATTGGTAACAACACTTAATGTGGTCATTCACTAGTTCATCCATAAATAGTGATTGCACTCTTGTTACATTAAGTGACTTCCCTACTCGCAACAATCCTCACTGCTTTAGTAAAAAGCTAATGGGACTCTGTCATTTACAATTTCTTTATTTTTATCTTTTCAATCATTGTTAAAGCTAATATTCTACAATTTTTTTTGTCATAATCCTAATTCTCAACTTAATAATTGGAGTAAAAAATTTCATATGTTTTATACCTTTACATCTTTTAATAGAAAGTTAGGTTTTTGGTGGCTAAATGCTCTTCTTGATGACTCTTGGGAGAATGATGAACTTGAATGAAAAGGAAAATGAAATGAAATTATCGCATCACATTATGCAATTTTGATTGTAGTTACAAACATTTGTTGGATTAGAGCACATATTTTACCCAATAGTGTTTCAGTGGCCACATTTGTATCTTGTCTTTTCTTTTTCTTTTTTCATCTTATAGAATGTTTGTAGAAACTCCAAAAAAGATCTATTAGTTTTTTTGGTTGACTGAATATTTTTTAAGATAAAGTAAATTATTAGTATTTCTATTGAAATTTTTATAGGAATCATATTATGTGAGGGATGTAATTGGCAACACATGGAAACTCTTTTACTAGTAGTACTTAGAGAGCAATACACATTGTGAATTTTCAAAGTGTTCCATGTGTGCAATTATCAAGAAGAGATGTGATGCATTTCATATTTCCAAATTGCAATAAGCATTGCCAATTTGCTAGTGTACCATGCATCCAACTATTAAGAATATGTGTGGAATAGTAGATGTGAAAAAAAGGATGTTTAAAGCTCTCACCTACCTAGTGTCTAGCAAGGTTGTTGGTACATGGAGCTTCTAGATGGTAGTTCTGGTTGTAAATAATAACAATTCTAGTTCCAGGTAGTAGCAATTCTACCCTCAACTTACCCCCAAAGCATCTGCTGCAACACATTCGCAACAACAGTTGTAGCCTCCGCTTTCTCATGGATCATTGACTATAGCAACATTTGTGGAACATCAATTTCCTACAAACATAAAATAACATCTTGGAGGATGTCAGAGAGATAAATTTGAATTAAAAGGAGTTTCAAAAAATTAAGGTAATGTATATATGTAGATGTGTGATGCAATTACAACTACGATTCAATCACAATTTACTTCATGGATAGAATTACAAAGAATTTTTTTTTGCTTTTTTCATCATACTTCTATAAAGGGGCCAAAGATCAACCCATGGGAACAGAGGACCGCAAAAAAGGAGACAAAACCCCAAAGCAAATACCTGCAAAAAAAAAAAGACCAAAGGAGATAAAAAAGAGGCACCACCACTAGAAGGAGAAATCACCATAGCTATTAATAGCTCCATCAACAAAGATGGAGAAGAAGATATTTACCTTTAAAGAGCTATGCATCCTATTTTGGAAAGGGAATCGACAACCTAGTTTTGCACAGAGAAGAAATTTATGCACTAGAACAGGGGAATCATGTCCCTTATCTAATTCATCAAGCTTCTATGAGGCATTTAGTATTCTAGTTTCAAAAGTATTTAACAACAAATTAAATTTACAAATCCTACCAACGATGTAACTACTTTTATTAATAATTTAAGTTGTTTTTTCGTGCAAGGAAGGAATATATATATGTGATATAATTTTAAAATTATATATTTAATAATTATTATTTAATTTTAATAAATAGTGAAATAAATTCCATGCACACAAAAGGAAATGAAGTCGTATCAAATAATATCTATATCTAATTAAAATAAAATTTCAGTTTTAGTTCTAAAATTTGAGTGAATAAATAAAAGTTAAACGACCTTTCTACTACCAAACCATTAAGATAGTGCATTTGGGAAACAATGACTAATATCATAAGTTGTTTTTGAACATTCATTTTAGCTAATATACAATTTAACTTGAATGTAATTTGATTTGTAATACCAAACCGTGGTTTTGAGCTTCCATTTAAGGTACCTGCAATATAACCTTGACATAATAATGGTACATAGATAGATGAAATTGATGACATTACCACATTTATAAACATATTGCATAATGTAAACTAAAGTTGAAAGGCTTATGGTGTAGATGTGCTTGGCTTGACATCATAGGCTCTCTATTGCTCCCACCTTGCCTTTTATAACTATTTAATATGTGTTCCCCTTCTTGTTGGATTCCACATATTTTATCATTGCGTGGATCCACCTCCATACTCAAACATAGAAGAAATATTGAATGAAAGGGAATAATGGGTACCCGCCAGTGGCGTGACCCATCCTTACACTCATAACCCGTGGACCCACAATTAGCGTGAACCATCTTACAATCATAACACAAGGTCAACGCGTTCATTAATAAACACAACAATTAATCCGAAATTGTGAGAAATCCAACCCATGATTCACTATTACATTGCATTAGTGTGACAAACAAAATGTACACAGAAAAGTAATTGTTAAATTTTAAAATATATATATTTATATTAGAAATTAAGCGGGATTGATTTTGCCTTAAAAATCATGGAAATTTTGGTAATTTTGGTGTATTCAGACAAAGTAATTATTAAATTTAAAAATATATATATTTATATTAGAAATTACACCAGATTGATGTTGGTTGCAGTTTAATCAATCTGTTTTTTGCTTTTAAAATCATGAAAATTTTGATAAAATTTAATAAAATCTGATTAACAATTTTTTTTTTTTAAAATGCTGATTATGACTATCCAACTTCAATATTTTGATTTTTAAACTTCCCAGTTTTACTAAATAACCAACAACAATCACCAGCAAGTTGGTGGCACAGTCCACACAATCCAATACAGCAAGGGTTTTGAGTGGTTTAGAATGCATTTTTTCAGAGTAGTGCCGCAATTCCAATTTCCCGGGATAACTCTAAATGATTTTTAAGATAAGACACCGTTAGGACTCCAGTTTCCACGTCAGCCATTGACAGCGACATCCTGTCACGCCTCGACCCATCTCAATTATCCGAGCTGGCATCAACACACGCAACTGGATCGGCTGACTCCCGGTACACGCTTTCCAGTGTACTCTATACGCATATTCCACAACAAAGACTCTACGCAACTTTTTTACAAAAACTCCCTTTCCAACCTTGGAATCCCTCGTCCAAATTGCCCATTGCTCTTTATGCTTACCCTATGGCCGAAACCCTACGCAAGTTTTTATTTATAAAAGAACTCCCTTTCCAACCTTTTTGGCAATTGCTGTTTCAGAGTTCGAATTCTGTAGCAGATATGGACGACGCCAATTTCGACCGCCGCAACTCTACAATCGCAGGCCTCCTTTTCTCCTGCTTCCCTTGTTGCGCCTCCAGCGACGAGCGCGCACTCCTTAGGCCTTCGTGGTTTAAGAAGGTCACACGATCGAACCCCAGGGTAGATTCCGTGGACGGCGATTCTCAGAACTGGTGGCGCAAGGGGTCGAACAGCGTCAGACGAGCCGGAGATTTCTCGGAATCGGTTATCGACGATGCCGGAAACTGCTGTTGCAGCGGGCCCAGATGGAAACACTTTGTTCGCAAGTTTAAGACGGATGGCAAAACTATCCGCAGTTCCAAGCCCTCGAGATTCCAGTACGATCCTCTGAGTTACGAGCTCAACTTCGACCAGGGGTCTCAACAGGAAGAGGATTTTCAGCGGCAGGGCACCTGCGAGTCTCTAGGCCATAAAATCCCTGGAAAATCCCTGAAATACATACAAAAACTGCATGTCATAGTGGAGTGGAACTCGTTTTGAGGTTACCAGTCATTCGAGCTTGCCACTTTAAAGTTGAAAGGAAACCCTACAATGCAAAATTGATTCACGATCCTCTGATCTATAGATGAATTATGATATTTTCCTATCCTCAATTCCCCATATGTATTTTATGAACCATCGTTCAACGTTGGTATATGTAAACTGATCATGAAGAATACAATGCTCAATCCTACGTTCAACATCAGGAGGGGATATTTTTGTGTATAAGTATCAAAATATATTTCCAAATTGAATGGCATAAGTGTATGTGTGGGGAAATAATATTATTAATACAAGAAAAAGGATTTAAAACTAGCAATTGTACTATATGTTGCAAAAGAAACGTTGTAAGGCAATAGCATATGAAAGAGTAGCCTAGAAGAAACAATGTGTAGCAAAGTAGCCATTTTGAAGGAATGAAAGAAAAATTTTGCTTCCATGGAAGTAGGGAGTGGAGGTTTCAAAGATATTGATCATAAGAGTTATCAACCAGAAAATTTTGTTTTAGATATTCAAATAGGCAATTGGGGATGCAAACATATATGTAAACCAACATAATGTGTTTAGATATATAAAAATTTTGTTATAGATATTGAAATAGGAAATTGGGGGTGAAAACTCTTTGGTGATTTATAATCCTCGTAAATAAGTATGAAATGAGAATTTAATTCAAATAAAATATTTTAATTACATTCAAGTACAATCTATCTAGCATAGATGTAAATAAAGAGAATTTTTATTAGCAGAAACAGAGCTTACTCCAAGTTCATCTACATATGCCAATTGCATTCACCACTTAAGAGGAGTAAAAACAGTTTTATTGAGAAAGAAACTCCAACACATTTGTAGAGAAAATTATAACACACACACACTTTTCTTATCAGAGCTAAATGCTCCTATATGCAACAACCATGGATTTCATCACTTAAGAGCATTCAAAACAAGTTTATTGAGAAAATAACTCCAACACATTTGTAGAGAAAATTATAACACAATATCACAATTTTCTTATGAGAACTAAATGCTCCTATATGCAACAAGGATGGATTTCATCACTTCAAGAGTAGAAAAACAAGTTTATTGAGAAAAAAACTCTAGCACTCAGAGATATTTGGAAGCATATGTTGAATTGGTGAACACATCTTGCTCTATGGTGGTGGATATTGGTCATATCTTTACTGATCTTGTATACAAGAGTGTAAATTTGCATGTAGCTTATACTACATTAACCATAAAATTGTCAACATTTAGGGCACACTTGTAGAGAAAATTAAAATAGAGTATTACATTTTTACGCCTTAAGGCGTCACTATTTGAAAACAACACCCCTAGCTACCTCTGTGTCCATGTTTGAGCCATTGGATCAAATGTTAGACGATTGAAATGTTTTAGGCCATTAGATCAAGTAAATATTTTTATATATGTTTTTTATAATGTTAGTTTTTTTCTTTCTAATAAGTTAGATTGAATTTAGGTTTTGGTGACTTTTAAGTTAAAATGTTGTTATTAAAAATTTGTTAGATTTTAACCTCAATTTTTTAATAAATTTTAAATTAATAACTCAATAAAACTAGATTTAACATAAATTAGTTTAATGAATAATTTTTTTTTTGTAAAATACATAAACATTAAATTTTTGGGTACATAAGAAAAAAATATTTACTTATAATAAAATTTATATCATAAAATTAAACTCCACAAAAACCAATTAATTTATATTACATGGATAAAAAACAATATAAAAAAAGGAAAATAACTATTTATATATTTAAATATTATATTTTTGTGCTACTATGCTCTCCAAAAAAGTATGATAGAAAGGTTGTAATGTCATGTTTAACATTTTGACTATGTCAAATTACACAAAATTAAAAATAAAAGTAAATTAAATAAAAAGAAAAACATAATGTAATGAACATTTTAACTAGGTCAAAATACAATAAAAAATAAAAATAATAAAATAAAATAATGATAAACTATAAATACAACCCATGGTATTGACCCATGGTATTCATGTGGAATGTAGTTTCTTTATAGGGGGGACTAAGATGAACTAAATCAATCTTAAGTCAGGATCTAAACTAATTATTTAATAAATTTATTTTTAAATATTTATAACCATTATTCTTTTAAAATTTTACTTAATAAAATGTATCTAAATTTGCATACATCCAAATATACATAGTTTTTCTTGTTCTATAATATTTTTGTTACAACTATTTTATTATTCAAAAAATACATGGTTTTTTTTTGTTATATATTATTTATGTTACAATTGTTTTATAATTTATGAGTATTATTTCTTAATTTCTAAAAAAATAAATTAATAATGGAATTTTTTAAAATATGTAATTTTTTTTAAATTTCCGAATTATTTAAGAGGACATGATTTATCTTGAGCAATAATGATGAATATTCATAATTCTCATTTCTTAAATAAAACTAAATTTATCTTTAAATGGGTTGGTCAAAATTGTTTTTATCAAAGTCAAGGATATAGAAGAAAGGCGACATGGTGAAGAGAAGCTTCTAACCTTACAACAAGCCCTAAAAAGGCATAAATTTGAATGTATGGAATTCATTTTCCTTGATACACATGAGAAGTGCAATGAAAAATCTTCAGAAAAGGGGTTACTAAAGGATTTTGGAATCGTGATGATCAGCTACATTATCTCACTGATTCAAGAAAGCTTTCAAAAAGAGACAAACAATAGTGATATAGACACAATTTATTCTTAAACAATATAAATCTAGAATTATAACCCTTGATAGAGTTATGGGAAGAGAAACATTCCAATTGTGAGGAGGAGTCAAAGTTACATGAGTAGTAGTTCACTCAACATAATTCTCCACCGCTTATTCTGGAAGAGAAAGTTCCTACTACCTCATTAATTGAAGAAGGCCCACATGAGAAAATCATAAGGGATTCCTCAATGTTATTTTAATTTGAAGGGTCACATGGGGAGGAATCTATTATTTAAAATATCTAGAAAATAATTTCATTTCAAAACAAAAATATACTATCACTAGGGAAGGGAGTTATTACATTTAAAATTTGTTCCCATTCTTGTAACTACAAAATTTGATTGTTTCTTTTTATTTGGTCAATACCATGGGCTGTTTTTATAGTTTAGTAAGATTTTATTATTTTCATTTTTTAATTGTATTTTGACCTAGTTAAAATGTTCATTACATTATGTAAATCTATTTATTTAATTTACTTTTACTTTTATTTTTTTGTAATTTGACATAATCTCACCAAAACCTAAATTCAATCTAACTTATTAAAAAGAAAAAAAACTAACATAATTAAAATGTATATAAAACTATTTACTTGTGAATCTAATGGCCTAAAACATTTCAATCATCTAACATTTGATCCAATGGCTCACGCATGGACACAATGGTAGCTAGAGGAGTTGCTTTCAAATAAGAACGCCTTACGGCGTAATAATTAATTTTTAAATGAAAACAATGTTAACATTAATATTTTTTTTGAAGGTTAAAATTACAACCACATTGATATTTCTATATTGTGTACTTAGCAATTAGTAAGAATCTCAAAACACAAAATAGAAAATGAAATCTATTTAAGTAATAAACCTAAGAAAATTTATTTCTAGGATGATATGTGGTGTTTAAATACACTGTTATATGACTTAAGCACATTACAATATATAATTATGAAATAATGAAAAGTTTACATATTTTTATGATAGTAAATATTAATCCATAGTGTCATTTATTTATCTTTCTAAATCTAACCAACTTCTTTGAATTGTGACCACAAAAAAACGTATATAGGTCCAAATGTTTTGATGACATCCACATTGTTTCAATGGCTAGTTGATTGTTCTAGTCAGCTCATTTTTTATCGACTAGTTGATTGCTTCAGTCAACCCAACCATCAACTCGATTCCTCTACCTACCAAGTTAGTGATCCCACTATTTGACACTTGACTAAGTAATCGGTAGTCAATTGCTTGACCAACATGTTGACCATTTAGTCGATTGCATAATTGATTGCTCCACTACTCGACCTCTCGACTCACTATCTCCTATTAGTTGATCCTTCAACTATCTATCTCCAAAAGCTCTAGAGGTTTAATGAACCAGCATAACCTTATGCTCCAACATGCTTTTGAGTGGATTTTCCATGGATCCTGCATAAACTAGGAAATCGCATTAATTGCAAAAGAAATGTCAGGTCAACTATGAGTTAAATAAATAAGACTATCGAGTAGTTGTCAATAAAGGGTCGCATCAATTTTTGGAGATTGTCAATCTTTAGTCAACTTGATAGACCAAGAAAGAAATGAAAAATACCAAGTTCTATCATCTCAAACAAGTTAATATGTCAACTTTTCAATCTTTGAATTTGAGTAGTGTTATTACCAGTTATGACCAAATCATCAACACATACATCAAAAGTCAAAGTAATATTGCTAATGTGTAATGCATAAGTATTGTGATCAAACTCATAACATTTGAATCCAAGATTAAAAAATAAAAAATCAATTTTAACATACCAAGCCTATGGCACCTGTTTCAAGCCATACAATATTTTTTGCAATAGATAGACAAATTTAGAATCTATCACAAAAGCAAGGGATTACCCCATGGAAATTCCATTAACTCTCCATGAATAAAAACACTCTTAACATGTGTTTAATAAATTTTCCATCCACAATGAGCATCAGAAGAAAGGATCAATTAAAGATACTAGATCTCTACAACATGGTGAATCTTTCAATGTAGTCAATTCCTTCTTCCTGTGAAAATCATTTTGTGACTAAATGAGCCTTATGACACTCAAAAACACATTTATAAGTTAATTTTTTCTCATATACCCATTAGCACTTCACAACGCTCTTCCCTTGTTGTCGAGTAACTAAGTCCCAAGTGTGATCTTTAAAAGAGAAAATAGCTTAGCATATATATCTTATTCACATTCAACTTAAACTTGTCCATTAGAATAGAATTTTGGATCAAAAGTCCCATGAAAAGGACCCATTAATGCAATACTGGCATACTAATTCTAACTATGAGTTTGTCGGCTTGAGAAAAATTTACCAACATTAGGTCCAGTAGCTCCAATTATGTTAATAACCCATTAAATTAAACAAGAAGTTGGTGAATTGATATTTACTTTAAAAAATAAATTAGGAGTTATAGTTTCTGTTATATGACTATCGATTAATTGACTCAAAAATAATAGTCAATAAAGCAATCAAAATACTAAAAAATGTGTAGTCAATCCATTGTCTTCGGCAATTGTTGGGTGCAACCCAACTTGGCTTAGATTTTGGATAAGACTCTGCATTTTGTGGAGTGGAGCATGAAGTGGACCACGCAGTGGAGAAATTTGAATGTACCGTGTGGTGGCATAGGGGCTTCAGGGCAGGTCGAAGTACCTTATTTTTTTTAAGCACATAATTTTGCAATGGGTTTTGGGCTATAGTTGCATGTTTAGGGAGCCTATGGTATTTGGACCATGGTATTGTAATGATGTAGCTCCGTGATGTAATAGTATATAAAGGGTTGAAATGTTATTTTTAGAGGAATCACATCTAGTATGGGAAAGTCTTTGTAATCTGTATTTTGTAGCAAATTGAAGATTTTGCAGCTGAGTAAAGAGAGACATGGGAAGAGTCTGCAGCTTAGTGCACAGGTCGATATTGATTGTATTCAAGGATTCATCATAATAAAGAATTAGTTTTTTGGATGATATTCTTGTGTTCTTATGTGTTTTATGTATATATTTTATTAATATATGTTGTTGCAAAGTAGTTATTATAGTTGCATGTTCTGTCAGCGTAGTATTGGTTTATTGATTTATGTCACATGTTAATGTGATTAATTGAATGTGGAAAAATAATTTATGAGTTGTAAGCATAAGATAATATGAAAATACCACATATCTCAGTTCCTCAAGGCTCTAGAAACCTGGTTCTACATCACCCCAGAGTCACTTCAGGTGAGACTGTGATCTGCTTGCAGGTCATTGCTGAAAGGGCGAGTGATAAAGGGTTTTGTTGGTGCATAGTATGTTCAAACCTCGGTCAGCCAAAAACAACCCAACAAATGGTTTTGTTTCCAAGATCGGGATCTGCTTGAGGGATATGTGGATGTGGCGCTCGTCGAAAAAGGAAATTCAAGACTAGATGGACCTAAAAGAGTGAGAGTTTGTATATCAAGAAAACATAAATCCTTGTCTGACATCCAAAGCATGGTTATAGAAGTATATCTTTAAATATCAAAACAAAATTTTATTCTCTTCTTTTCCAGTGGAACTTCACGAGTGGATATCGAGGTTGACTAAAATAAAGGATTGTTTTAAGGGTGACAAACCTACAATGTGGACTCCTAAGCTAGTAGAATGACTCAAGAGCACTAACAATAGGATTTCAAGAGTTGTTGAGTTTTGGACTGATAGCATCTTGGGAGGATTCATTACTGAGTTCATAGTAGACACGATAGTGCCCTACAATAAAGAGAAACAACGATTCTTCAAAGGACTGTGAGGTAAGTATTTAAAATATCTGAAACTTTGGATTAATATGCTTTGTGTGAAAAGAGATTTTTACGAATGAAATCAGATTGTTATTTTACTTATGTTTGGAAGAAGAGAAATTAAATCTAAGTAAGAGAGCAGCACAACATGAAGTGGAAAGAGATACAAATTAGATACTAGAAATATATCTCGTGGTCAAGGTCCAAAGACCTTTGTAGAGACTAAATATATTCTTCTTTTGATTGAATTTCAAAGTGAAAGAGAAGAAATCCACCCCTAGATAACTTCACAGTATTCCCCCTCCCACCCTAAGAGTTCGTCGAAGCCAAAATCCAGTAATAACCAAGGTATTTTTGGTTTTACCACTTCCATACCCCTCCTACCCCTCTTCCCCCATCCCCCCCCCGCTCCCCCTCCCCCACCCCTACCCCTTCCCCCCCCCAAGAAGAGGTATGGTTGATGATATTAAGTTACATGTTTTCAGAGGAACTTTATTGGAGGATCCAGAACAATTTTGGTTTTTATGTGAATTAGTATGGACTGTGAAGAAAATCAATGATGAAAATATAAATAAGACATAGCACGTTACGACATTGTGCAATAGAGCATTGACATGGTATATGAAGTTTTCAACTAATTAAAACATAACATTTGTCGATATTAAAACAACAATGGTAGGAGAGTTTAAGAAGTCGAAGTCTCAATCTCACTGCATGACTGAGTTAAAATAAATCAAACAGAAACCTACTGAGTCTATTTGGGAGTTATAGGAGAGGTTTAAGTTGTTATTGGATCAGGTAAGCTTCGACATAGCTTTGCAGCAACATCAAGAATGGTTTATAGTTGCGCTGCTACCACATATCAGATTTCCATTGATGCAACAAAATATAGGAACTAAATTCAAAGCTCTAGAGATTGCAATGAAATTGGAAGCTTCACCTATAAGAGATACTAATATAGGTATGCAACAGGTTCAAAATTGAATGGAAAATCTCACCCTGTAGATATAAGACATCAAGAAAAGCAAGGAACTCAGAGAATAATTGTTGTGTACAAAGTTCAGATCGAAGGGCCATTCTGAGGAACAATGCCCTATATTCAGGGATTACATGGATGGTGGAGCACCTAATCCCTTGAATTCACGATATAGGCTATGGTGCAAGATATGTAAGGCTACATGTCAACATCGCTTAGAAGGCTGCTACTTGTTGCAGAAATATGTGTAGACTCTAAGGAATCTATATTGTAAGTTTTGTAAATCAATAGGACATGATGAGAACAAATGTTAGGCTTATGACCTAATGATGGAGCACCATTCTAACGCTTATAGAATTCAGGAAGAAGAGGACGGATGTGAGGAAAATGGACAACATGGTGGTCAAGGAGGTTACCAAGGAAGAGGCCGAGGTGGTGGAGTTGGTCAAGGATATAGAAAATTGATTTTCTATAACTATGGCCAGCCAGGTCATTTTGCAAGAGATTGCTAGAACCCACTATGACTTTTAAGTATTGTAAGTCCTTTAACCATGTAATTGAAGAATTTCTTATACTTGTGGAAAAAATGTAAGAAAAGAGGAACCAACATTCGATACAAAACATTTAAATTATGACTGCTCAAAGAAGGATCAATGAACCTCGAGTTAATACTGTCACTAGAAGAAGAGTTATGACTGGTAGTGATCAAGTGGGTGAAAAGAAGGAATATGAAGGTGTATGGGTTAGAAAGAATGTTGAGAAACCTCTTATTTTTTATATTCAGAAAGAAAAAGAAGCATTTATGGAAGCAAAGCAAAGTTTTATGGATTTTGGAGCTTCAACCTTGTTATCACTCCAATAATTCTCAAGGTTGTTAGTATTTTTGGTTTAAAGAATATTAGAGGTAACTACAAACCTACTTTTAAGCCTTAGGATCTAACCTTCCTAATGCTTAGAGAGGGCTCTCTCTATATTATTTATCTTTGTTGATTTTAGGCTAGTTATGTAAGATTGATTGGGTTTTTTATTTTGGGCTTGGTTTGGTGATAGAATCACTGATTCAGATGGATAGATGTAGGTATATATTCCATTGGGCTAATGGAGTCAATGTGTCAAGCAACAAAGCAGAATCAAGGTTCTAAATGGAAGTTTTCGTAGGGCAAGATAGCTGAGTAACTTCAGATCTTTAGGTTGGATAATGAAATGGTTTCAATCGGGATGAGAGAGCAATTAAGGATTCTCATATCCGGATAATGAGGGAAATGACAAAGGTCAACCGAAACTAGGGATAAATTAAGAATTCCCTAATCTAGATATCAATAGAAAACATGAAAATGACTTAACAGTTCAAGGCAGAGTGTTTTTTAAACAAATTCTAAAATAATATTCCTATTATACATTTAGATTTAGAAAACATACAAGTATGTGAAAACTTCAGATAATAACAAAGAACAATTGAGAATACTTCACTAAAGTGGCCCAACACATGAATCCAGTAATATAGTACCTTTATTTCTCAATCTGATCTGCTAACTTGAAAATGGTACAAGGAACCCTCTTGTTCAAATCAGTACATCTATAGAAATGTTTTAGCAATCCACAATCCACCCTCAATACTTTGAAATGTGAAGTATCTATACAAAAATTCTTACAAAATATCCTAAGGTAAACTTAGGAATTATTCAAGGAAAAATAAATATCTTCATGCAATAAGATAGAGACAACTATCTAACTAATGCAAGCTATCCCCGCTTTTATTGAATTTACTGTTTGTTGTCTTTGATCTCTTGTTGATTTTTCTCTGACTGTTGCTCAATGAAGGCTGTCTTTTAGGATGTTTGAGTGTCCTTTATGTTGGTTGGCTTTAACTTTTATTTGTTATCTCTGTTTTTACTTTAACCATCTTACTTTCATCTGATACACTTTAAACTATGATACTCTTTACTGTTACTGCTTTCATTTTGACTTTTGATTGTTATTTTTAACTTTAAACTGCCTGCTTTGTTTTACTTTTATTCTTTCAAAGTAAATCAGTCAACTTCTCCCAATTCTCTGCATTTGGTAACTTGATTTTTACCATCCTTTTGAATATTTCATCAGCCTCTGTATACTTTGCAAAAGTAGGCTTGTTAATGAATAATTTTTTTACCTCATGTTGTAGGTAAAAGATATTTTCAAATTCCTTGCATGGATGAATTATTAGCTTTCTCCTTTGCCACTTCTCTGATTTTCTTATCATAATCTTCTTGTTTCATCAACCTGTCATTTATAAGCAGAGGATTTGGAAGGAATTTCTGCCTCAAAATATCAAACTTCATCATGAATATAGTTATGCCAAGCTCCATGTTCTGAAATTTTTCTTCAAGTTGAACCATTAAGTTTCTCTTAGAAATCGTCTTCCTGAATTCAAGAATTGTTTCTGCCCTGTCACTAATTCCAATTTCCTCTAATTCTTGCTTATTATTGGAATTAAGAAACTTAATGATTTCAATAGCCTCTTCTGGCTTCTTACCAAGTTCTTCCTTGATCTTTTGAACAACTTCACTTGATGATTTGATGAGATCTTTCTACTCATAGATGACTTGAATGGATGGCCAAATATCATTTATAGATTCAACGATATTGGTCCACAGTTATTGCTTGGCTTGTGCCATTGGTTCTTTAAATGTCAGTTCTTTCTCTAGCTTCTACAATTTCTCATTCAACCTGCTTGTCTTTTTTATTTCATTCTTGTGCATAATCTGTACTAGTTTCTTCTCATCCTCCAGAATTTTTAACTTTTCTTTAAGTCTATTGATTTCATTAGTCTGAATATACATTTCCTACATTGCTTTAACTAGTTTACCTACTTCATCAGTAGGTTGTGCTGTTGTTGTAGATGACTCTGTAGTTGAAATAGTTGTTGATGAAACAGGAAGTGTTGTAGCTATTGGAACTGATGGAGCCAATGATTCTTCTAAGGTAGAAGGAACTGTTGTAGTGGCTGTAGGAATAATAGTGACAGGGATTGCTTCTGATCTGGACTTTTTCTCCTGTACTAACTTATCCATTTCATTTTCCATTTCTTTCAGTTGGGCAATTAACTGAAGAATAAGGTTCATCATATCATCTTTTTTTCCTTCATTTTCTAACACTTCCTTTGCCTGTGGATGTTCAATAGGAGGTAGTTTGAGTTTTTTCTTTAATGTTGCAATGTCTTCATTGTTTTTCTTTATGATTTCTTCTGCAACTTTGACATTTTTTGGATCATATACTAATTCAATAACCAAATATTCTAGAGATTTAATTCTGTTATCTTTAGCCCATGAGGATTCCTTTTATGACTTTAGATGACCTCTGATGTTTTCAAAAGTGTTTTGCAGCTTCTGTACACTCATGGATTTGTTTTTCATGGTAGAATACAGCATTTCACCATCTTTCCTGTGAAATTCTATCTGGTCTATAGGATGAAGATCTTTTTCTCGAACTTCATATGATGTCCTTTTATAATCTTTTGATGACTTATGATGTTTCATTGTTGGCTGTAGGAAAGTCATCTGCATCTTCCTGGTCTTGTAGTCAAATGTTGAAAGTAATCTGCTTTGGTCACTAGGTGACTGCTTCTAGTATTGGGTATATGTATATGCCTTTAATGCCTCATTTCTAATCTTGATTTCCTTGTACTTATGCATGATATCCTACTCTTTTTCTGCTGGCTTACTGGATGAAGACACTTCGACACTATGATGCTTTTGAATAATCTGAGTGTTAGATGTTGAAGTCTGGTGAGTTTCCTCAGAAACCGTAGGAGGTGTATTGTCTTTTACCACTGTCTCTGTATCAATCACTTCAATAGTTTCCACTTCTTCATTTACAGGATTTAATTTGGGCTTCTTCCTGCACATCAGTTTGAATTTTTTTTCAGTGGTGGTTTCAGCTGAGTATTATCCTTCTTCTCTTTCTCTTTTAGAGTTCCTATCCTGTGGGGCTAGAGTCTGCAAGATGGAACTAGTATCACCTTGCTTCTCTGCCTTTTTCAAAGTGTTCTCCAACCATTCATACTGATTGGAGTACTTCTCAATGTCTAGCTTGGATTAAAGTACATAAGGATTTAATTTACATATGACTCTTAACTTTCTTATAACTCCTAAAGGATCATAATACCATTGGAAACTTTGACTGAACTTAAATTCCTGCAAATATTTTTCTGCTTGTTGACCTGCATCTCTATTGTTGCAAATAAAAGAACCAATCTGATTCTTTATCTTAAACTGTGTCTTATTTTTGGCTCACAATAAATTTATTCCATCAGAGTTAAGGATCTGTCTAATATATTCAAGTGAAAATAACCTCATTGGGAGGTATTTGGGCAGCTTATATGGAAAGAGATTAGCTCCATATACCCTAATCTATGTGTGATTCTCATAAAGGTACCAATCTCATGTCCTAATATGTTATGATAACTGTAGGATCTTTTTTATTATCATCACTGATTCTTGGTTGAATGATGTTGTTCAGCATGTTGACAATTGGATGGATGAATGAGTCAATGAAGTCTGTGTATGTGGACTGTGTGGAGTCTTTCCTGATTAATGGAGTCCAAAAGATGACTAACTGTGCATTACCCTCAACATCCATTTCCTTAAGTTTGATGGAAAATCTTTCAGGTTGAAAGAATAAAAACATGTGAAATAGGACAGATGAATACTTGAAGAAACCTTCTTCGGGAATTTTAACAAGTTGTTCATGGATTGTATCAGCAACGTACTAGGAAAAATTGAATATGATAGCAGGAGGCTGACTAGGGGAAAAAATAGACAGAAACCCTATAACTGAAGCATCAACATGCTCATTAGTGAAATAACCTAGAATACAAGACAGCATGGACCAAATAGAAAAATTAAAAATAGAAGAGGACTCTTCAAAAAATGGGTTACTCAAGGATTTTGGAATCCTGATGAGCTACATTATCTCACTGATTCAAGAAAGTGCTCAAATTTGACTCAGATTTGTTGTAATATTAAATTTGACTCCGATTTTCAGAATAAATGATTATTGTTAGATGATCCAAAAATAAATATTATCATAGGTTATAAAGTTTGAATAAAATAATCATTAATTTAAGATATTAAATTAATAATTATTATTCTAGAATATTTAATTATTTTATGGAGACATTTAGAATTAGCATATTGTTGTAACAAGATATGACTCTCCAAATGTGTCGTATCTTAGGCATTTTTGTTAGCTATTTATTTGGAATAGTATTTAATGTAAGTGGACACTTGTTAATTAATAATTGATCCATAATTAGTGGAAGTTAGGACATTGAGCATATAAATAGCTCATTGCAAGAGTGTTTTTGTTGTTCGGGTGTAAACTCTTGCATAATTCCAAATGTAATTGTTTTTCTGATTAATAAAACTACATGTCTGAGGACACTTCAGCCATTATTGTGGTATCAGAGCTATGGTAATGTTGCAGTGAATGTGAAGAGGAGATTCCAGCTCTACGATTTCTTGGAAAACTCCATTGAATTGATCAGCGAATGATTGGTATGGAATTTTTCAAGTTTTTTTGTTTAAAAAGAAAAGAAATTTTATTATTGATTTTAGATTTGTAAATTCTAAAATCATTTTTATTATCAAGAAAAAATGCAAAATATGTGTGAATTTTCTGAAAAATCTATGTGGCTATTTTAATGCACCGGATGAGGATTTGGCTACAGAAACCGAGCAGATTAAGCTAGCTTTCTGTCCACAAATGATTCATGGGAACATAAATCAATAATTGTTGCTTTACTGAAGTAGTTTCACTTACTTACAAAAAGGGAACGAAAATCTGGAACAGTTGATGAAGTCAAGACTTCGACTTCGTATTTTCAACACGACCGCTCCCACCTCTCTGCCTGAGAAATTTGGAAACATTAACTTCATTTTGATTTTCACTGGTTTTGAAGCAATATTCTCCATATTTCTGATAGAAAGCAGTGAGCACTTTGGATTTGGTTCTTTTATTCCCACATTCTCTGAACTCCTAACCCACTTGTCGTCTATCCAATCCTGATGAAGCCAGAGCTATGTTATATTGTACTCCAATTTCTCCAAAGTTTGGCTGAAGTAAATAACATATTTATTTTGACAACGTTTACGTTTGCGTTTGATAGCATTTGACAGTATTTCCAATTGACAGTGTTTGAATTATTGGTTTTAATCCCAATAATCCTAGTGTCCTCCTTCGATTTTGAGAAACAAAGCAACCAGTGTAAGAGCGATTGTTCATCTCATTCTTTTCTGGAGACGAGATCTCAGGTTCGACTGAAGGATGGAAGGGGAAAGAGCTTAGTGAGTTCTAGCAAGAGTTGCATGTGTTAATCATATAGCTATCTTTCTTTCTTAGCCGACATAAAACCAGATGTCAAGAGAGCCAGCACAGCCAGCCAGCATCAGCCAGTCAAGAACTAGCCTGAAGGACAAGTAAAAAATCCAGCGTTTGACAGTGTTTTTTTTTTTTTAAGGTGAATCTAAAAAGTCTTTGCTGGAGTGATAAGGAATATTTTTTTTAATTTTCTAAATTTTTAGAGAGATAATGCATATTTTATTTTGGAGAGATAAAGTATATATTTTTTATGTAATTTTTTTTTTTATTGGAGTAATAAGGATTTTGTAATATTTGTGGAGTAATAAGGGTATTTGTAATTTTTTGGAGTAATAAGGAGTTTTTTCTTTGTAATTTGTTTTTGGAGAGAAAAGTGTGACTCAAAGTAATTTTACTTTGAGGGGGGTAACATTTTTTTTAACCAGATTTTGCAAGCACATATTGTAAAAGTCAAATTTTGAAAGTTACCTTGTAAATATTTGAGAAATTGACTAGAGCCAAGTGCAAAGCTCAATCATTTTTCTCCTGTTTCAACGAATATATGAGGGTCAAGGCCAAGCCCTGATAGATCGTTTTTTTTGTGGCGTGTGTCGTGGCGTGACGAGTTGCTCATTTTTTTGTGCTTGATTCTTTTGGTGCACTGCTTCAACATTCCAATGTCAAAATTAATTAATATGTTCTCTGAAACTGATAAGCTAGAAGGAGTGAAAGCCTATAAGACATGGCGACATATAATTGAAAGCACTCTTATTTTTAATGAATTGTGGCATGGAATTTGTGACGGAAACATTAAGCCAAATAAACCAACAGATCTAGATTCACTTGCAAAATAGGAAATAAAAGATGCCAAGGCATTAGCTCTTATAAAATCTTGAGTTAGTAATGAAATGTACATACACATTGAGAATTCTTCAGATGCATGGGCTGCTTTACATACATTCAAAGATCTCTTTGATACACAACCTGAATCAAAGAAAGTTGATCTTCAATTAAAATTGCTTCAATAGAAATTAACTGAAGCTGGTGATGTCCTTGAGTACATTTCACGACTTAAAAACATTAAGCAAGAAATCATGAATTATGGTTTTCAAGCTATTGATGAAAGCTTCTTAGCTACAATTTTAATTGTTGGATTTCCATCATCATATACTCATTTTTTGGAAACTTTGCAAGTCACTGGCAAGTTAGAGAAGATCAAATTTGATGAAATGAGTGACATGTTAACACAACACGATAAAAATTTTGGGAAGAAGAAGCAGATTGGGGAAGATGTCTTCCTCACCGAAGCCAGTTCAAGCAACTCCTTAGCTGACAGTTCCAGAAACAAAGGAAGAGGTCATTTCAATCCAAATCAAGCAGCACAATGTCATGGTCGTAGTCAACATAGAGGAAACAACTCCAACAGAGGCTCCAATTCAGGAAGAAACAATTTTCAAGGCAGAGGCAACAATCAAAACAAAGGATATCATCAAGGCATAGGATAGAGTCCAGGAAGAGGACAAACTCAAAACAGAGGAAAAAGCAGAGGTTGAGGACAGTCTCAAGGTAGAGGAAAATCTCAGGGAGGAGGCACTGATTTGAGTCAAATTGTTTGCAGGCGATGTAACAGAGTTGGTCATTATGCAGCAGATTGTAGAACTTCTATTGAGAAAATTTCTAAGTTTCATCCAAACTCAGCTCAGTTTGCAAATGATGAAGATGATCCTGATAGTTCTAAATATGTTTTCGCAAACACAGAAGCAACAACTTTACAGGTTTCAAGCTTTCTTCGTGGTGATTATGAAGATGCATGGATTCTTGATACAGGTGCAACTCAACACATGACATTTCAACATGACTTCTTCTGGAGTTTCAAATAATGTCATCTAAATTCAATCTATCTTGCTGACAAAACCAAACATACTCCTTCAGGCAAAGGTGTAGTTAAATTTCTTTTACCAGGCATCGGAGAAAGAATGATTTCTAATGTATGGTATGTCCCAACATTCAAGCAAAATTTGTTGTCCTTAGTCACAATTCGAAAAGCAGGGCATACAGTGATTATGGAAGATGGTTCAGTTAAAATCATCTCAGTCAAACAAAACATGCAAACAGTAATGATAGGTTATGAAGATGGAAAACTGTTAAGGATGAAAGGGACAGTTATTCCAAGACATTATGACTTTGTAGGCGCAGCAAGTACATATATTTCACCAATCAGATTATGGCATGTTAGATATGGCCATCTCAACTTTGGAAATCTCTCTTAGTTACAAAAACATGGCATGGTTAAAGGACTTCCAACCTTCAAAAGGGAAAATGCAAAGTGTGAATCTTGCATTTTTGGAAAGCAACATCGAGAGACTTTTCCCACCAGTTCCTGGTGAGCAGACAGACATTTGCAGTTGGTTCACAGTGATATTTGTGGACCCTTCCCAACTTCACTTAGAAGTTGCAGATATTTTTTACTTTTTATTGATGATTTTAGCAGGATGACATGGGTATATTTCTTGAAGCAAAATTCAGAAGCATTTGAAAAGTTCAAAACTTTTCATAAGCTTATTGAAAATGAAGTAAAGGAGAAAATTGGCACTCTTTGAACTGACAACAGCGAAGAATTCACATCAAATGAATTCAAAAAGTATTGCATGGAAAATGGCATAAAACGACATCTTACCAATGTCTACACTCCGCAACAAAATGGGGTAGTAGAAAGAATGAATCGTACCTTGTTAGGAATGGTGCGATCTATGTTAACTTTTAAAAATTTAAGTCCTTCATATTGGGCTGAAGCAGTTCATACCACTGTCTACTTCAGAAACAGATCTCCCACAGCTTCTTTTGACGGAATCACACCTTATGAAGCATGGTTTGGATTCAAACCTTGCGTTAAGAATCTCAGAGTTTTCGGATCAATCTGTTATGTCTTAGTTCCAAACGAAAAACAAACTAAGATTGATGCACAAAGCTTGAAGTGCACAATGATCGGGTATTCTGATGAAAAGAAAGGGTACCGACTTTTGTCGAATGGGAAAATTATTGTAAGTAGAGATGTGATCTTTGATGAAAATGAGAGTAAGAGTGCTGAAGAAGTTGAAAGTCTTCTTCAAAAGTTAGAAACAAAAACTGATAAAAGACATGGAAATTTACAAAGTCAACCAAATTCACCAAGTTAGTATGAACTTGAATTTCCTTCATCTGATGATGATTCATCCAATCCATCTTCTTCATCAGCACCATCCAAGTCTTCTAGTAGTTCATCTAACTCTCCTAGTAGCAGCAGTTCTTCTGACAATGACTCAATGCCCCCAGAACCTGTTGTTGCTCAACAGACATCAGTTTACATCAACCCTCTTTTTAATGATGGTGATTTTTCACAAGCCCAAACTAGTGAACATCAATTGTCGAAATGGGTGGTTCAACTCTTGAAAGATGTAAGGCCTAATGAACAAAATAAAATAGGAACAAGGGGATCAAAACAAAATGAAGGCAATTTTTCTTTAATAGCAAATGATTTTACTGAACCTTCTTCTTTCCAAGAGGCAGTAAAACATAAAGCATGGCAACAGGTTATGGTTGATGAATATCAGGCCGTTCAAGATAACAACACTTGGCAAATTGTTGATTGTCCTCAGCATGTTAAACCTATTGGATGCAAATGGGTTTATCGAATTAAGTACAAGATAAATGGTGATATTGACAAGTATAAAGCAAGACTTGTTGCTAAAGGTTTTGCGCAGCAGGAAGGGATAGATTATGAGGAAATTTTTGCTCCTACAGCTAAATGGAACACCATCCACCTCACACTTGCCTTAGCATCTCAACAAGGATGGAAAGATCATCAAATGGATGTCAAAAGTGCTTTTCTCAACGAATATTTACAGGAAGAAGTGTACATGACACAACCACCAGGTTTTGAAATTGAAGGACAAGAACATAAAGTCTGCAAACTGATAAAGGCTTTATATGGGTTAAAATAGCTCCCCGAGCTTGGTATGCCAAAATCGATGAATACCTTCGCCAAGTTGGTTTTCATCGCAGTGAATCTGATGATACCTTGTATGTACGCCAACAAGGTAAAAATTTGGTGATTTTGATTATGTATGTCAATGATTTGATCATCATAAGCAACAATGATGATCACATTAAACAGGTGAAAAAGGAGTTACATGCAGGTTTTAAGATGACAGATTTGGGGCTACTTCACTACTATCTTGGTGTTGAAGTATTACAACGTCCACATCAGATCTTCATTTCTCAGAGTAAATATGCGGGAGAAATTCTTCAGCGATTTGGAATGTAGGATTGTAAGCCTGTCCTTACCCCTATGGAACAAAACTTGAAACTTTCAAAATTTTAAGGGGGGGGAAAGGTGGACAACACTACTTACAGACAATTGATTGGCAGCTTGATTTATTTAACAACCACTCGTCCTGATAAACTTTCAAAATTTGAAGGGGGGAAAAGGTGGACAACACTACTTACACACAGTTGATTGGCAGCTTGATTTATTTAACAACCACTTGTCTTGATCTATCTTATGCAGTCAATATTCTTTCACATTTTATGCAAAAACCACTAGACATACACTGGAATGCAGCCAAAAGAGTTCTTCGATATATCCAAGGAACAAAAGATTTCGTTCTTCTTTACAAAAAGACTAAAAATTTTGTACTTGGTGGATTTTCAGATGCTGACTTTGCTGGCAATAGTGATGACAGGGCATCAACCTCAAGTTACTTAATGAACATGGGGTCAGCTACAGTTTCTTGGAGTTGCAAGAAGCAATCTATAGTGACCACTTCTTCAGCCGATGCAGAGTACATTTCAGCATGGGAAGCAGCATGTGAGATTGTTTGGTTACGTCGCGTTTTATAGGACTTGGGAATTCCTCCAGCAGAATCTACTTCGTTATTCATCGACAATCAGTCAGCAATAAAGCTTGCCAAGAATCCAGTTTTTCATTCAAAGACAAAGCATGTGGACACCAAGTATCATCATATCAGATCACTCATTGCAAAGGATGTCATCAAGCCGATTTATTGTCCTTCAGAAGATCAGACCTCCGACATTTTCACGAAACCTCTTGGTAGAATAAAATTTACTAAGTTCAGGGGTGAACTTGGTATCTGTTGTAATGTATATTTGGACCATAGGGGGGAATGTTAGATAATCCAAAAATAAATATTATCATAAGTTATAAAGTTTGAATAAAATAATTATTAATTTAAGATATTAAATTAATAATTATTATTCTAGAATATTTAATTATTTTATGGAGACATTTAGAATTAGCATATTGTTGTAACAAGATATGACTCTCCAAATGTGTTGTATCTTAGGCATTTTTGTTAGCTAGTTATTTGGAATAGTATTTAATGTAAATGGACACTTGTTATTTAATAAGTGATCCACAATTAGTGGAAGTTAGGACATTGAGCATATAAATAGCTCATTGCGAGAGTGTTTTTGTTGTTCGGGTGTAAACTCTTGCATAATTCCAAATGTAATTGTTTTTCTGATTAATAAAATTACGTGTCTGAGGACACTTCGGCCATTAATTATTTAATGCAAGATTGATCATCATTATATCCTCCCATAATTAAAATTTCATGCTTAAATATTTTTTATCTTTAGTCACAATAGTTGTTGCAATTACAAATCTAATGTCACTCTTCACATCACTATATCCTCCCATAAATAAATTTTCATGCTTAGAGATTTTTTATCTTTAGTCACAATAGTTGTTGCAATTACAAATCTAATGTCACTCTTCAAATTTGACTGTTGTAACTTTAAAAAAAGAAAAAGAAAATGCATTACACATTTACCAAATATGAATGACAGTTAAAATTCGAGTATTCCAAAGATTTTTCAAGTGTTGAATCTATATATGCGTTCAAAAATGTATTTTAAACAACAAAAAATACAATGACTTGAAATTGTATTAAGGAATTCTACTAAAAAAAATTATTTCGTCTATAAGTTAGATGAAATCCCTCCTTATTATAGGCTATATTCCACATGAATATGATGAGTTCTCAATACCATACCATGGATCATTTTTATTTTTATTTTTATTTTATCTTAATAGGATTATTTTATTCTTATTTTATTTTAACCCAGTTAAAATGTTTACATTATATTAATTTTTTATTTTATTTATTTTATTTTTATATTTTTATATAATATAACTTAATTAAAAAGAGTTTTATTTAATGGAATTTTTTGAAAAGTTTCCTATTTATTTTTTTGATTTAATTTCTCTAAAATTCCTTATATATTCATTGAAATTACAAGTTTGATGGATAAATCGAGTAGGAATTCATTGAAATCACAAGTTTGATAGATAAACTTTACATAATCAAAATGCCCTAAATTCTAAAACTCCAAAAAATCACATTAAAAACAACTCCTAATTAAAATATTAAATATTACATTATAACATTTCTCATACTTTTTACCCAACAAAAATAAAAACAAAAACAAACCATAAATTTTATAAAAACATTTTTATTTTTCAAAATAAAAAATTATTCAACGCACGGATGGATTCATGGTCACCATACCCTCGTATAATGAAATAATTGTTATGCTCAGAGATCTTTTATCTTTGGTCACAATAGCGGTTGCAATTACAAATCTATGTCTCTCCAAATTTGACCTCTATAACCCAAAAAAAAATTAAATGCACTACACATTCAACAAATATTGATGACAGTTAGGTCATGGTCTCGGTCGAATATCTTCTTACTTTTAATTCCTATGTAACTATTTTATCTATACTATTAAAATGTATTCTGTATTAGTGAGAAAAATGATGTCAAAATAATTTAATTCAATTTAATTTAAATGAGTAGTTTAATTATTAATTTTTTATTTTTTAAATATATTTACAAATCATTTAATTAGGTTGTAATAATAAATTAAATTTAAATTGAGTGATTGGAGACTTTCACAGTTGTTCATATTGATAGAAAATTCTGAAATAACACTATGTAGACGTGTGATTCGTTTAACCTTTAGGATGGTTAATAAATGAGACGAGAGTGGAGTAAATAATCTAAACCTTATTAAGATTATTAGTTATTCTGTATTAAATTATTAAAATTAGTAACAATTATAAATAAATTATAGAATGACAACAAATTTAAGATGAATTTGTTAAAATAAATTTACAAATAAATTAATGACAACAAATCCAAGATAAATTAGTTGAGATTCACCAGATAAATTAGGTGAAAATGATTAGGCAATTTGAAGAAGGAGGAGTGGGAAGAAAGGGATTTATCAATAAAAAAAAATTAGAAATTATATAGAGAATATTAAAGCCTAAAAGGAACATTAAATTGATAGCAGAGTGATAGAGAATAATAAAAGGAAGGATAAGATAAGGGAAAGGAGTGGGGAGGGGGAATAGAAATCGGGGTAGGGTCAAGACTCCTTCTTAGATGTCCTTATTACACATCTCCCCAATGGCTCCCTCTCCCATCTAAGTCTATAGAAAAATGACTCACACCAACTGTTACCTCCACGCCCATTATCATCACCACCCATCTTCTTAAAATCGTCTTCTCTAAAGCCCTAAAAATATCTACTCCCCAATTTCTTTCAACTGAAATATTCCATCTAGTCAAAGCTTTCAAAGAAAATGGCTATTCCTCTACTCAGATCTCTAAAGCTCTCCAATATGTTTCTCACCCCAAACCCAAAAATTCAGACCCCTCTCCTTCTTGCAGCCAAGTTGCCATCCCTTACATTAAGGGAACCACTGATCTTATTGTTAAGATTTTGGCCAAGAAGAGCATAAAAATCGTATTAAAACTCCAAAAAACCCTCAAGAAATTTTTCTCATCAACTAAATACATATCTGATCCCATGCTAGGATCAGGGGTCTATAAAATTCCTTGTTCTTGTGGTAAATCATATATAGGCCAAACAAGTCATCCTTTCAAAGACCGCCTTAAGGAACACATAGCTGACACCAACCATAAACATCATTCCAAGTCTGCCATTTTTTATCACTCATATAGGACCAAGCACTTAATTTGCTTCAATCAGTCCAAAATCTTAGCCTTTGCACATTTTTACAACTCTCCTATCATTAGAGAAGCACTTGAAATTGAAAAGAACACTAATAACTTTAATAGAGAGGATGGTTACATGCTAAGCCAGTCTTGGAAGCTCGTCATCCATCATCTTACCCTTTGAGTCTTGACCCTCCCCCATCCTTTCCCTTATCTGATCCTTCCTTTTATTATTCTTTATCACTCTTTAATTCAGTTTAATGTTCTTTTGTCTTTTATATATTTAACTCAATATAAAATTGAATTGATCCTTATAGTCTTTCAGGCTTTAATATTCTCTATATAATTTATAAAAAACGATTATTGCAAATTTATTTAATTGTAAATTTATTTCAAACTAATTTCAACTAATTCATCTTAAAATTAGTTGTCATTCTATAATTATGCCATAAGGTGTTCTTATTTGAAAACAACTCCCCTAACTGCCAATGTGTCCATGTCTGGGCCATTGGATCAAATGTTAGATTATTGAAATGTTTTAGGCCATTAAATCCACAAGTAAATAGTTTTATATATGTTATATATATATTTTTTATAATGTTATTTTTTTCTCTTTTTAATAAGTATTTAGGTTTTAGTGACTTTTAAGTTAAAATGATGTTATTAAAAATTTGTTATATTTAAATAAAATTTATATCATAAAATTAAACTCCACACAAACCAATTAATTTAAATTACATGGATAAAAAACAATATAAAAAAAGGAAAATAGCTATTTATATATTTAAGTATTAAGTTTTTGTTCCAAATAAAATAATAATAAACTATAAAAACAACCCATGGTATTCATGTGGAATGTAGTTTATTTAAAGGAGGAAATTAAGATGGCCTAGATCAACCTCAACTTTGGATCTACCAAGAGTCAAGAGAGATCAATTATCTTGATACACAAACCTCTTTTAGAGTGAAAATAGAATTTATCCATCTTATAAATAATATAGATCTAAACCAATTATTTAATAAAATTATTTTTAAATGTTTATAACCATTCATCTTTTAATTTTTTTCTTAATAAAATGCATCTAAATTTTCATACATCTAAATATACGTAGTTTTTCTTGTTCTATATTATTTGTGTTACAACTATTTTATTATTCCAAAAATACATGGTTTTTTTGTTATATATTATTTATTTTACAACTGTTTTATTATTCATAAGTAGTAATTTTTAATATATAAAAAATTGAATTAATAATGAAAAAATTTAAACCATTAATTACTTAATTATAATCGTTTGTAACTACATACATACTCTTTCTGATTTTTTTTTGTTAATGAATGTAAAATTTCTTCCCTAAAAAAAAACTATATACATATCTTTAATTACCAAAACTAAGTTGTAGCCACAAGCAAAAAAATCACAACAACTCACAGAATATATCCAAAGTTGCAATGAACCCCATACATAGTGATAGACCTCATGAGAATTTTAGTGCACATAGAACACCAACCTAAAAATTCTATACACTTGATCATATAGAATAACCTAAGATGTCTAGATTGGATGTCGAGGTTGATGGTACAGTAATTGAGGACACTTATTAAAGGATAAGGGAAATTAGATACTCTATTGTTATAGCATCATTTCTCACCTTGACATGATTCATGATTGCTTCATGGCTTTTGGGCACCCATTCCTACAGACTTGGACAAATTCACTTAAAAACAGTGTAAAATCCCCCATACGCGACTATGCCCCTACTTTTCCGCGTGTATACGCGAGTCCAGCTAGACTTTTCCGCGTATGCCATTAAAATGATTAAAAAATATATAAAAAATCCCTAATTTCGCGCTGGGCTGATGGTTACTCAGGTAGTTCAACCTCCCCAGCGGAGTCGCCAGTTCTGTTTCGGGGAATTAACACCCTAGAGGTTCGTTGGGTTACAACCTCCACAGAGCAGGGGCATGCTACTTAACAGAGACTCACACAACCATGCACGTTCAGAAAAACTAAATAGAGTAGAATGAGAAAGTTACCCATAGGTCCTACGGTTGAAGAAGATCCCGCGGGGTTCAAACCCCCAGCAACCGTCCTTCCTTCTTAACCTGAAAGACAAGAAGAAACAAGCACAAAGGACTGGTTGTACAGCATATATCTACTCTAAATGTAAGTGAGATTCATATAAAACATTAAATAAATAATAATGAATACTTGTATAACAAATATTCTCATACATAAAAGCATACATTGACACGTTTATTTCGGGAATAGCACGGTACTTCTGTATTATAAATAACATGTACAAAAGTAACGAGTGGAGAGATCACCTGATCCTTCCACGGCCTTCGCAGACCGTCCTCCGGATCCATCCAGCCCTTGCCTCGCTAAGACTCCTTCCAAACTGGTGCATACGAGATGACATATAAAGGGATGTGCATCTCAAGGAAACAAGGGTTTCCTGTAATGAACTGGGAAAGTGCAGGAGGCACGGGGAATCAGACTTGGATAGGGAATACCAGCAGAGTATAATATCAATAATTCTCTCTCTCCCTTAGGCCATACACATGAGGGCTTTTTATAGTCCCTCCAAGTAGTTTCAGCAGTTGGAAACAGTTGGCCACGAGCTGGGGTGGTTGAACTACCTGAGTAACCATCAACCCAGCGCGAAATTAGGGATTTTTTATATATTTTTTAATCATTTTAATGGCATACGCGGAAAAGTCTAGCTGGACTCGCATATACACGCGGAAAAGTATGGGCATAGTCGCGTATGGGGGATTTTACACTGTTTTTAAGTGAATTTGTCCAAGTCTGTAGGAATGGGTGCCCAAAAGCCATGAAGCAATCATGAATCATGTCAAGGTGAGAAATGATGCTATAACACTATCCTTCCACCAAAGTTATAAAAGTGACTTGTAGATTATAGTTTTAAAAAATTGACACTATGTGATTAAGAATAAGTTACAAACATAAGTAATAAGAGGAATGTACATGAGGGCCATGTTAATTAATGTGATTCTTTGTACTATTTTTATTTAAAATAGTAATTTGTATTTGTATTTTTTTAAATGAATATTGTTAAATGTGTTGTACTATTTTTATTTAAAATAGTAATTTTTATTTTTATTTTTTTAAATTAATATTGTTAAATGTGTAATTGAGTGAAATGTATTAAATTGATATTCTAATTATGCCGTAAGAAATTCTTCTTTGAAAACAACTCCCCTAGCTACCATTGTGTACAACTATGCAACGTCAGATTGACTGTTAAACGATTGAAGATTTTGTGCCGCCATATTAGTAGTTAGAAAAATAGTTAATGAGCATTAACAATTAGGGAAAAAACTACATTCATATCTACAAACCCCCTTTTGGCTTTTAATTTCAAAATAGCTCAAATATGAGATATGAACAGAGAAGGGCATAGAAATTGGAATTTTCTGGGGTTTGAGTTGTTTTGCAGTTGTGTAAATTTTTCCTATGTATTTCTAACAGTTGATGTGTTTTTATGCAGGGGCAAAATATCACTCGACCTTTGTTTTAGTGAGAAAACATGAATTTTTCGAATATTTTATGGTTGGATTCCAGCTAAGAGGACAAAGTGTAGAAGAGTTGGACTGCGCCTTATAACTTTTTTGAGTTTTTTAGGTTGCTAATTTTCCCCATTCGTTTAAGTATTTCAAATTCAATTTTATGCTTAGAGAGTATTGATTGCCTTCCCATACTTACCAATTTGATGACCCGCGTCGATTCTTAGCTGATGGTAAGTCTTTCAAAATTGGTAAATACTCCAAAGTCCTGGGCTATTGTCTAACCAAAGTAGTTCATGATAAAATTTATTTTGGATGTTGCCTATGCATATCACACCGTCTTTCAAAATAAATAAAAGATTCTTAACAAAACATAATAGCTTTGGTCAGTGAGAAGCACCCATACTTTCAATCCTATATATGAGACCATTCCTTCATAGGTGTGTTAAGTATTGAAAAAAGAAAAGAACCTGGAAGATAGAGAAGCAGAGGAGCATAAGGGAAGGCTCTCCACAGTCCAAAGGAGTGAACCAACAAGGAGGACCGCCATGACCGAATATCCTCATCATCTTCCACTCTCTTCACACCAATTGTACTTCTTTCCCGAACAAGAATTTATTTTGAGTTTGAAGGCCTTTCTGCATTTTAAGTACTTCGAGTTGGAGTATTCAATGAATGGTATTATGCAATTTAACTGTAATTGTTTTGGGTGCTCTCTAAAATCAGAGAGACGCGTAGAATCCATCACAGTCGCCATCTCCATTGTGATTCTTGCTCGCTATTGCTTTAATATGATGTGTTTCTTCAAAATTTCCAGTGGTTCCAGTGAATTTTAGTGTCCTTGCATTCATCTAGGGAATAGAAATGTAAAATATTTAAAGCTGCTCATGTTCGCTTGTCATGGAAAATCAACCCGAGATCCGAACCCGTGCCTCGATTCCTCATATTTGTGTTTCAGAGCCGGAGACTGGAGGTCCATCCATAGTGTCATTGGTTTCCCTGTGGCTGGGCCCTCCGCTAAACGAATCATAAATGAGATGTCTTATTTGGGAATTTTTCAATGGTCAATCAAGTTTCCAGATTTTGTCCTTTGAATAAAAATGTTTTCATTTTTCATTCCATTGTGGTAATATCCCATGGTAGTCCAATGTGTTGTTATTTTTTTAATTCAGAAATAGCCTTGTCAAGGTTCTGTGTAGTGTTCTTGTAGTATATAAATGTTTGGTATATTTAATTTATTGGATATATTCTTAGAGTTATTGTAACAATGACTTAATTTGATTTTGGATATCTCATTTAATTTAATCTTTATCATGATTAAAAAAAAATCAATGTTATCATTTAATTTAATCTTTACCATGATTTAACCAATTTGATGACCCGCACCAATTCTTAGCCGATGGTAAGTTTTGCAAAATTGGTAAACACTCATAAGTCCTGGGCTATTGTCTGAACAAAGTAGTTCATGAGAAAATTTATTTTGGATGTTTCCTATGCATATCATGCCATCTTTCAAAATAAATAAAAGATGCTTAACAGAACATAAGAGCTTTGGTCAGTGAGAAGCACCCATACTTTCAATCCTATATATGAGACCATTCCTTCACAAGTGTTTTAAGTATTGAAAAAACAAAAGAACCTAGAAGATAGAGAAGCAGAGGAGCATTTAGGGGAGGCTTTCCATAGTCCAAAGGAGTAAACCAACGAGGAGGACCTCCATGACAGGATTTCCTCATCATCTTCCACTCTCTTCACACAAATTGTACTTCTTTCACCCGAATAAGAATTTATTCTGAGTTTGAAGGCCTTTATGCAGTGTAAGTACTTCGAGTTGGAGTATTCAGTGAATGGTCTTCTGCAATTTAACTGTAATTGTTTTGGGCGCTCTCTAAAAGAAGATAGACCCGTAGAATCTACCACGGTCCCCATCTCCATTGTGATTCCTGCTCACTATTGCTTTGATATGATGCGTTTTTTCAAAATTTCCAATGGTTTTAGTGAATTTCAGTGTCCCTGCATTCTTCTGGGGAATAGAAATGTAAAATATTTAAAGTCACTCATGTTCGCTTGTCATGACAAATCAACCTGAGATCCATAACTCTGCCTCGATTCCTCATATTTGCGTTTCAAAGCCGAAGACTGGAGGTCTAGCCACAATGTCATTGGTTGCCCTGTGGTTGGGCCCTCTGCTAAACAAATCATAAATGAGATGTCTTATTTGGGAATTTTTCAATGGTCAATCAAGTTGCCAGATTATTTGTCCTTTGAATAAAACACTAACCATCATATCTGCATCGAAGAGGCTAAGGTCATCGCTAGGATCGACCATTTCCATCATTGGAATCTTAGAGAGGCCTTAGAAATTGAAAAAAGACCCGTTAATCTCAATAGAGATGATGGTTGGATCATCAGCAGGTGTTGGATACCTGCCTTATATTCATGATTTTATTTTTTTATTTTTTATTTTTTTATTTTTTTATTTTTTTATTTTTTTTTAACCCTTCCTTGCTTATTATTCCTTTATATTTTGTATTTTATTTATTTATTTATTTATTTTTATTTTTATTTTATTTTTATTTTATTTATTTTATTAGTTATATATATATATATATATATATATATATTTTTATTTATTTTTTTTTTTTTAGGTCATTATTGATTTTTATTTGGACCTCGTGCTTGGATAAATAAATAAAATTTATAATTGAATAATTAAATCAACCAAATAAAATATGAAATTTTTATTTTTATTTACTAAATAATT
>JAXQQM020076688.1:0-12838 GCA_034641835.2 Pinus albicaulis
ACGTGGATAATTGCAGGAGCTCAAGAGGAGTTTTGGATCAATAGTGGCGAAGGGATGCGTGCCAGATGTTGTGGTATATAACACACTGTTGGATAAGCACTTCAGAGAGGAGATGATCACAAATGTCAAGCGATTGTTTGAAGAGATGGTATTGTTTTATTTGAACTTATGTAAGGTGTGGTAAATCAGTGCTATAATGTTTTCCATTGTGAGCTTTTCTAGTTTGTGAGATATTTGGCTAATACCTATGCTATATTTTCAAGACTTTCATGTTTTCTTTGACGTTTCTAATCTTATATTTACAATTGGAATACATTTGATATTTGATAGGATGTATACTTCTCGTTCCACACTCGTTTGTGTGTTCATTATCACATTAGCATTATAATTCTTTTGATAAGGTAACAACATTTTTATTTTCTAATTTGCATCAAAGGTTAGGTCGACAAGGTTTTAAATCCTTAAAGTTGTTGATTGTTTCCATGTCTTAATCACAAAGCTTTTCACAAGTAGTTTCATAACATTTATTGATACAAACAATTTATCTGTAATTCAAATTTTTATCATCTTCACAATAATTTAGTGGTAGAAGCCATTTCTCCTTGATGCCAATGATATATTTAGCTAGTAAATACCTCATAATTCCCACTTTTAGATTTGTTTTATGTCACTTTAACAAAACCCCAAAGAAATTGAACTCCTATGTTATGCACATTGTCCCAGCTAGGATTGTCATTGTTCTAGGACATTTATGTTAGTGCAAATTTCTTCTTAAATTTAACATGGTGAGACCTCGTGCTATATTCATTAGAAGATATATAGAAACTATTTGGATTTAATTCCATTATACTTGTATTTCACTTGATTATTTCTTTCAATAATCCCCCAATATTCCTTTTGGCATTCCTTTGCACCCCTTGGTGCAATTTCTAGTAGTATAATTGAAGGAAATAAAAACATGGAGATTACATCGACCTGGTATTTTAGTTTTTTTTTTTTTGTAAACCATCCATGTGGATTCTCTCTTTGAAAACCAATCAGTCATTCGAAATATATTATTGGAGTCTAAAATGTGTGCACCCATATTTTCCACAAAAATGGCATATTCATTGGATTATAAAAATGTTTAAACCACATTCTTATATCAATTGACACATACTCACCTTTATTATTCTTGTGCTTTCCCTTTTAACTATAGCATTTTGTCATACATGAGTGGTGATGTTTCAAAGAATTTGAAGAGTAGCTTTAAAACGAATATTTTGTTAAAAAATATGTGGTTCATAAGTTATGTCTATGTTTTAGGTGGGAATTTTAGGTCTTACTAGGTTTGTGGACCAATCTTGGGCAGAACTATGTATGCGAGTGAATTGTTCCCAACACGAAACAATTACGCCCATGTTCCATATTAAAAAGAGTCATGCAATGTTGTTTTTTTGTGAGAGTTTATTTGTAAAAACGTGCTCCTTCACATCATCTCCTCATCCAACAATAAGTTGTTGTTCTGTGTCTAGCACCAATAATCGATTCCTTATACTATGGTTGTAATTTTATTATTAGTCCTTGTCGTCTACGACATGGACTATAGTAATCGAATGATCCCTTTTACATGAGTTCATGAAGACATTAAATTAATTTATCCAAAGTTTTGAATAGATATTTTTTTAAACGATTTTCTTGAACCTATGAGAGAGATAGGATAATTATTTTAACCAATAGAAAAAAAAATCATCTTATTGGCCTCTTCTCGAGGCACTACTCTATATTCTCAGTTTGAAAGGTTTTACATGGTTTCATATCCATCCTATTTTTCCAAACGAGAAGTAATGCTAGCATTACTTACTGAACATAAAATGTGCACAAATATTTTTACCAAATATATATTATGCATAAGGTGGTAGTCATGTTGAGCTGCAAGTTGGCTATGTTTGCATGTACTTATGTACTTTGGCACTGACTCACAACGTCTTCCCACTTGTCACTGCCTCCACCCACCTGTCAGTAGCAGTTGTCACTGCTTCCACACACCTATCACTAGCAGCATCTTGTGGTTGTGGTTCTGATCCAAATGGAATAGTTTGCCACCCACCTATTCCATTTGGACCCCCACCATCGGTTCTTTCAGTTTTTCACTTTCAGCACAACTTACTATTTTTAGCAGGTTTTCGGGTTCTGAACTTCCAGAGCCATTTTGGGGCCCTAATGATCCAATTGGATATTGGTGGCCACCCACCTATTCCATTTGGATTAGCACCATCAATTCTTTCAAGTTTTCAGTTTCAATACAACTTACTATTTTTAGCATTTTTTTGGGTCCTGAACTTACGGAGCCGTTTTGAGGCCATAAACGACGTTTTTGGGGAAAATAGGTAGCAACAAGTGTTCATGGACCGATGTTGCTCACATAAAAATTTGTATTCATTGGATATATCTTTCTAACGAGGTATGGTGTGCGTTAAACAGAGATCGTATGCCAAAGTTATGTCCCCGAGGAGTTCAAACACCAATTGACCCAAACAAAGCCCATAGTTTTGGTGATTCATCTCATAGGGTTAGCTTTTTGGATGTTTAAGGTTTTTCATTGTTTCTCAACAATAAATGGGCCTTCGAGCCTCATTGTAACACAGTTCAGAGACATGCAGCCACCACATCTCTTCTCATAGATAAGATACCATCGCCCTAGCTAGTTTATTTCCATTCTGTCTGTAAACATATTTCAGTTATTTGATATTAATGAAATGAAGTATTATTTCCGTTGCATCTCTGTGTTTATGTCTATTTCTGTATTTTATTGTGTTCTTGCATAAATCCAAATCAGTGGTATCAGAGCAGTCTGCTCTTTCTCTGTTTTTATTTGCATGTCCCCAACAAGCTCAGGGTATAAGGAGTTAGGGCTCGATTTGGTTGAACCCTTGCAAGACCAACCTCGCAAACCCTGACAACCTTCCATGGCGGAAGAAAAGAAAGACGAGGGAGCAGGAGATCCTATCAAAATATTTCTCGAGGAGGACCTCGAGAAACAAAAGAACACGATGATGGATAAATTGCTCGTATCCTCGACTACTGCCACCTACTAGTGCATCTAGATCCAACAACCAATTTGGAGGCACCACTCCCTTCAAGGTACAAATCTTGACATTCCCGTATGTGAAGGAAACATAGATGCAGATGATTTCAATAGATGGTTGAATTTTCTATAAGGGTATTTCTGGACCATGATTTCTCCGATCGAGAAAAGATTATTTTTGCACCTCAAAGCTCTATTGCTAAAGATCAAAAAACTATCAGTAGCAAAAGGACGAGGGGGAACCCTCTCCGTTTTCGATTGCGCCCACTTGGAAATTCCGAGACGACATCAAGGAACAATATTACCCCATGGGGACCTATGAGGACAAGTACACCTAGTTAACCTCGTTAGCCACCTATGAATTTTTTGACAAGCAAACAGGTGGCTAAATTGTTCTTGAGCCTTCAAGGAATACATTTCCTCAGAAAAAATATCATCCTTGAAGCCTCCTTGTGTCTTTGTCCTTTGAACAATCTTCACTATTGTTTCCATGAGAAAACCCTGTTGTTTTGTGAAGAATAATGCTAAAAAATGGCCTCCATTCCCCCTTATTTCATTTCCATAATCCCATTTTTCATCACCTTTTTCCCCTCTCGAATTTCCTTCATTTACCCTCTAAATCACCCTAACTCCCTTTTAAACCATACTAATAGCATTTGTTTGGTTCAATAGCCCTTTTTTCCCTTTACCGAAAACCCTTTTAAAGCCTTAAAAGTCCTCTTTTTAGCCTTACAAGCACTTATTTCTCCATATAGACTTTAGCCCCTTTTGGCGAGCCCCTTAACCACTTCTCCACCATGCAACCGAGCACTGGGACCAAGCGCTTAAGCCCTAGATGCTTATCGCAATCAGAGGTTTCACGGGGAGCGCGTTTCTTTGTTAAACAAAAATTTCCTGATGCGATGGTCTTATGCTATGAAGGCCTGCATTGCGATATACACCGTCGATTTGTAAATATCTGATGGTCAGTGCTTATCCAGCGGCATGCCCATCCCCTCTTCCATCACCCTTCCGATTGCACATGAGCCGTCGATCTGTCCCCAGATCCAATGGCTATCACGTAATCGCTCACCAACAATCGTGCCAATCACATCGCATCTGTCTGCTCCTGATTGGTGAGCTTTGATTGAATCCTAGCTGTTCATCCATTCAGATCCAATGGTCTAAATTTCATCGCTCCCCGCTCATTGCACCCGCCTTTCTCCCCTTTCGATTGGATCTCTGTTATTAATCTCGTTAGATCCAATGGTCCACCTTTCTCCCGCCCATTAACCTGACCCTCTGCCTTCGTGGTCCATCAAAAGATCTCAACCGTTCATCCTTTATATCCGACGACTGAGATCAAACCCGCCATTAACTATTCACCGCTTAACCGATCGCGCATCTTTTCACATTGCGCTACTACCTGCACCGTCCTATCTCTTACCCCTCCATCTAATGGCTGAGATCCATATCGCGTGATTTTAATGTCTGAGATTTAACGCTTGATATTTACGTGATGTAAGCGGTTTTAAAAGGCCACGTGTTTCACAACGACATATATCGCGTTTTTTCGGGAAGATTTCAAAACCGTTTTTCTGCAGCGCAACACCGATGGTTTTCCTCCTGAAACCACCCTTCCTCCTTTTTGTTCCCGTAACCTCCATAATCAATCTCGACCATTTATTGATCTCCTCCTGAGAATCCAATGGTCCAAAGCTAATTTCCCTCTGCCCATGCTGGGTCCCACACCATAGGCTCTGCTTTCATTCATTTCTCACGATTTCCTTTGTATTTTCCCAAAGTTAAAACTTTGGTGTTTTAACACTAAAGTGTTATTTCTTCTGCCTACTCACTATTAACACCCCCTTCTACAATCTTGACCGTTGATCATCATTTGTTCCCCTGATCAGATGGTCTGCGGCCCTTACCATGCCAAACTTTCATCAACTCCATTTTCCACCATTCTTTCACAGTTTCCACTGTTGCGCCATCATTCCACAAGCCTCCATAGAAAATATTCCGCCACCTTCCCTGGATTTTATAACGATTTTTTTCATTTTTTCAGGGTTTACAGAGTGGTAATTTCACTCTGTCTCCATAGTCACAGTTAGTATGACTTAGAGTGCAGAGAGGCCATTATAGCAACAAAGTGTATCAATAACAGATATTAAAGGGGGTTAAAGCCGGTTATTGAAATATTTAATGATTTAATCCTTATTCAAAGGATAAAGATGTAGCCTGAAGACCATCAAGATGATCAAGAGACCTATTAAGGTCTAAGCACATGAAACAAGCCATATCTATGTTATAACAATAGCAGGACGTATTTTCTCATAAAGTACACCTTCTGACAGAAGTTTTCATGCCTCCTCGAGCTCTTAAAAGCCATTTCTATGACAGAAGCTTCTTAAGACTGTTAGTACCATAGTTATGGAAGCATGGAAACCTAGAAGACCTTTAGTCACCTTGCTTCAGAAGATAGAACAGAGTGCCTTACAACTAGAAAGGACTTTAAAGAACACATCCGAGGTCAAAATCGACATGACCAAGACTCCCAGACCATACTATAGAGTATATACAGCGATGAAGAGCCATTACGCAAAGTGGGCATGAAATTTTTCTCCCACTCTGTCTTAATGAGAAAAATTAAATGTACATTTACTACCACAGTTATCCATTCTCCTATAAGAACCCCCAAAAAACATATTGTAAAGGTTGTTGTTGTTGTTGTTAGTGTAGGGATTCTTTTAGCTGTTAGAATAGTTTTGGGGGGAAAGTAGCTGAGTAGTTTGTAATTTAGTAGGCTGGGAGGACAAGTTTGGACTATATTAGCCATTGAGCTTAGTGTATGTGACTGGTTTTTCACATCGATTAATCAAGCAAATTTCACATGATCCTGGTTTATATTATGGGTGATGTTTCTCTTATTGCATTGTGTTATTTCATGTTAATCATACTGTCCATTTATTCTCTGATAAGAATCAATAGATCATGCTTAAGATATACCCCTGCATGGTACCTTAATGCCCACTGCTCTTCTTATCCTTGATGTTTTTTGTTGATAGTGAATATAAGAGAAAAATCATGCAATTTAACCAGTTAAAGATGTTGGTCCAGCCCATGCTTACTGATGTGTGAATTCAGGGTTCGTTGCTTAGATGTTCTGGTTGGGGCTAAGCTAGAAGAATTGGGATACCGGGGATTTAGTGTAAGCCTGTCCACTGGGGTCCTTTTCCAATAGATTGGCCTTTCAAAGATCCCTTGAGCTGGTTTCAAAGCATTGAAGGTTAAAAGCCCTTCTCTGATCTTAGGCCCTGTTATATGTTAAATCTTAACTCTGTTTTTCTCTTGGAATATGCTGAAGTAGATATGGAGTTAGATGATCTCTGGTCTGATCTTAAGCTACCCTTTGTGTCTCTCCATTTCACTCCTTATTGTCCCATTCTGCCATCTATCTAGAAGATCCTTTAGTATAGATGAATTTCCCTTTGGAAAGACTTGGCTAGTTGTTTTTCAAGTAATTCCCTTTCATGACTCCATAGCCCAATGGATGGCACATTCCTAACCTATCCTCTTTTTCCGAAACATCCTACTGCTTTAATCATTTCATTCCATAACCTTCTCAGTTAATGGTCTCAGACCAACCCAACAACGAACCAAATCATTTAAAACCCCCTATGCACTTCATAACTAGCCTAATATCTCATCTTGAGCTTTCAAAGATATGTCATTCTTTGTTTTATTGGAGAGATCCCTCTTCGTATCTAGGAGGGCTAGATCCTAGGATCCCAAAGTGGTTATGATGTTGTCTAGTCTTTTGGTCTTGCCAATCTGGCCAAAACACTGGAACCCCAACATAATGGAAACTCCGCTAGGGAACAACTCAAAGCAATGCCTTTAGATTGGTATCTCATTGCTGATGGTGGATAGCAGCCTGCTTCAACATTCAAATTCATCCACCTGGCGACTCCACACTCCATAAATCCTAACAGACCAAATGACTCCACTGGTAGAAGACTCTGAACTGGTATAGAAGATATAGTGACCTCTTCTTACAAACATGGATCCAAGCATGGAAAAAGAGGCGAAGCTAGATGATTTTTCAGACAGATTAAACAGAATAGCAAACATGTTTGGTGAAGTAGTAGTAAAGGTGTATGATGCTAATTTAAATGAAAATGTTGATTATTTAGAGCAGCTCATGCATTTCCCAGAGCAAGAACAAACTCAAGACCTAGATAATGATAAAGAAATGTATGATTCTCAAGAATCTATGGAAGATGAAGAGGAAAGTGATCAGGAGATGCCTGATTGCTTACCCATGCCTTGTATTATGCTGACTAGAGAATATCATGACCTAATGGTGAAGGCCAATAGGAAATGTTGCTTTGAAAAAACAAGAGACCACATATAAGATGCATAATCTGATGTGGAAGAAGAAAGAGATCATGAAACATCTGGAAATCCTCAGAGTTTCCATGCAAGCATAAGTGAAGATTCCACAGAAGAGGCTCAAGAAGATATCTAGCCTCCAGATCAGTTAGTGCAAGAAATATAGGACTGTTGTTCTTCTGTGTATGTTAAAAGAGAAATATCTCTGTTTACAGAAGAAGAGATGGGCCGAATATTAAACACACAGTCCACCTCTGAAATCTTTTATAGAACAGATACGCTTTCTCGTTAATCTAATGAGTTTGATGATATAGATTTAGAAGACTCCTCTGTGGATCAGAACGAAGAAAGACTTGCTAAGAATCCAACAGGTTGGATTGGTAACATTACTTACAATTATATTTTTCCTATTTATGATCTGTTTGATGATGATTGTTTCCAAAGGGAAGCTGAGCTTGCAGGACCATCATCAGTAGGTTCATGGGAGGAAGATCAGGGCCAGCAACTTCTGAGAAGTAACGAAACAAGTCAGCCTATCTATGATACTGATGGGGAAAGTTATGAAAGTATAGTAATAGATGAAGATTCATTGAATCTTCACTCTGTTACACCTCAAATCATCAGTAGCAATCTGCATATTATTGGAGATCAATAGCCTTTCATCTTAAAATATGAGGAGGAAAACGAAGAAGAGATTTTTGAGCATGATGAAAACAAGGAGCCTTCTCTTGAAAAAGAGGAAGCAATAGAACAAACCTCTACTCAAGAATACATGGATATTTTCACAGAGCTCAACCCACCAGAGCAGTATATATCGGAGCTCCAAGAGGACGAGCTCCAAGAGGACACAACTGCAATATATGATGAGTCCTCCAGTTCAGATGATGAAGAAGATGAAAGAGATTCTCTTTCTCAAGAGGGTCTTTTCCTCGATCTAGTGGAAGAGGGAAAAATCCTGGTTGAATCCTGCCTACCAAATATTCATAGCCAGGTATCATTTCATGATCCTTACGTTTGTTTCCTGCAAAAAATTGAAGAAGGATCAAAGGTCTTTTTGAGCAGCATGTTGCAGACAATAAGAAATTTTTTAGAAGCTGCTATTAAGAAACAGAGAGAATGGGAGTGGCCCTACCTATCCAGCATGCTCAAGGAGATGAGCAAGAAAGACCAGTCATGGGATCACTTGATGGACTGGTTGTATTGGAAGAGAAGGTTTATAAGCTAGACTTATAAATATTTCAAGTTAGAGTAGGGTAGGTAGGAAATCTCAATAAAGCTCAGTCTATGAGCATTTAGTCAGTAGTTTTGAATTTCTGCAAAGTTTTCAGTCCATGAGTATTTTTGTCTTCATGCCATGGTCCACAGCAAGCCGGACAGTCTAATCCCTGTTTGACTATTTTTCAATTTCTGTCTTAGAATGTAGAGAAGAAATCTGCTAGACAGTTCAATCCTAGCAGATATAGTTTAGGTAGAGAAAGTATGAGACCAATAGTTTAATTTGGTCTCATGGAGTGATAAGGTAGAAGTAGAGTAGGTTTATTTTCCTGTTTGTAAAAATTGATGATGTAAAGGGTCTGCAAGTATAAATGCACCCAGAAGAAAAAATGTTAGGACTATTTTATGGGTAGGTAGTTGTTTGGGAGAGCATTTCTGCTGATATAATGTCTTCATGATTTGTGGCAGTTGATCCAAGAAATAAAATGGATGTGTCAAGTACCAGGCATCTGGCCTACTCCAAAGATTATTTTCTGAATTCTTGACACCTTCAAGAAGATGCCATCCCCATGTGGAGCCACTGTTAGCCACCTATAAATTTTTTGACAAGCAAACAGGTGGCTAAATTGCTCTTGAGCCTTCAAGGAATACATTTCCTCCGAAAAAATATCATCCTTGAAGCCTCCTTATGTATTTTTTCCTTTGAATAATCTTCACTGCTGTTTCCATGAGAAAACCCTGCTGTTTGTGAAGAAGAATGCCCAAAAAAGGCCTCCATTTCCCACTATTTCATCCTCATTAAGCCTCTATTTTAATCACCTTTTTCCCCTTATGAAAACTCCTCCAAAATCCCTCTTTAACCTTCTAAATCATCCTAACCCCCCTTTAAACCTTACAAACACCCTTTGTTTGGCTTAAAAACCCTTTATTCCCTCTACCGAATCCCTCTTTTGGCCTTAAAAAGCATTAAAATTAGGCCAAAACCACTCATTTTACATATGAGGCTTAAGCCCCTTTTGGCCAGCCCCCTTAACCACTTCCCCACCATATAACCCTCACCCAAGACCAAGCGCTTAAGCCTTGGGTGCTTATCGCAATCAGAGGTTTCACGAGAACACATTTTCTTTGTTTCACGTATTTTCCTCGATGCGATGAGTTTTGGTCTAATGACCCCTGCTGCGATCTGGGACGTTGATCTCTTAAGATCTGACGGTCAGTGCTAACTCTGCAACATTCCTCATTGCTTCTCTCCTATCCCCTTCCGATTGCATATGAGCCGTCGATCTTTCTCCAGATCCAACGGCTATCGCGTAATCGCTCGCCATTGATCGTGCCAATCACATCACATTTGACCTCCCCGATTGGTGAGCCTCAATTGAATCTAAGGCCGTCCATCTCGCATGCTCCTATGGTCTATATTTCTCCTCACTTCGCCCCTATGTCCCCGATTGGTCATCGCCAATCCAATCGCAACCGTTGATATCTTTAGATCTAATGGTCCACCTTTCCCCCGCCCATTAACCTGACCCTTTGCCTTCGCGCTCCATCTCCCACCATCAGATCTCCTAGTCCTAGATCCAATGGCCGAGAATCATATCGCATTATTTTTGCATCCAACCTTTAATGATCGGAAATCACGCGATAAAAGTGGTTTTGTAGTGCCACGTGTCAAGCAGCGACCTATATTGCATTTTTTCAGAGTTTTTTCAAAACCGCCCAAAGGCCATGCAACACCAGTGGTTTTCTCGTCCAAAACTGCCTTCCTCCTTTGTGTTCCCATAACCTCCATAATCAATCTCGACCGTCTGATGATCTAGATCAATGGCATACATTGTATCATGCCCCCTCATGTTTTCTATTCATCGGACCCCTTTCGATGACTTCATCCTTCAACCCCCGCCGTTGATCTCCTCCTGAGATCCAACGGTCCAAAACTAATCACCCTCCTCCCATGCTGGGTCCCACATTATAGGTTCCGCTTCATTCATTTTCCATTGATTTCCTTTGTATTTTCCCAAAGTTAAACTTTGATGTTTTAACACTAAGGTGTTATTTCTTCCGCCCCGTTTACTATTAACCTTCATTCGCCAATACTGGCCATTGATCATCCTTTGTCCATATAATTGGACGGTCTGCGACCCTTACCATGCCAAACCTTCATCAGCTCCATTTTCCACCATTCTTTCATAGTTTCCACTATTGTGCCATCATTCCACAAGCCTCCACAACAAATCTTCCACCACCTACCCTGGATTTTATAATGATTTTTTTCATTGTGCAGGGATTACATAGTGGAAAATTCACTCTACCTCTACAGTCATAGCCACTGTGATTCAGTGCATAGAGATGAACATTACAGCAGCATGCAGAGAGTATCAGTGAAGAGATTAAAAGGGATTTAAAGTCTATGATCGAAAAAATTAAAGCTTTAATCCTGCGTTTCCAAAGACGAAGACACAGTTAGAGCATGAAGAAGATTAAGAGACCTATTAAGGTCTAAGCACATGAAACAAGCCATATCTGTGTTATAACAACAACAGGAGGTATTTTCTCAGAAAGTACACCTTCCAACAGAAATTTTCATGCCTCCTCGAGCTCTTAAAAGCCATTTCTCTGACAGAAGCTTCTTAAGACTGTCAGGACCACCGTTATGGAAGCATGGAAACCCATAAGACCTTCAGTCACCTTACTTGATTCAGAAGATAGAACATAGTGCCTTACAACTAGAAAGGACTTTAAAGAACACATACTAGGTCAAAATCGACCTGACCAAGACTCCTAGACCATACTATAGGCCTTGACAGTACGAGCCATTACGGTAGGCATGAAATTTCTCCCATAAATGCCATCGAAACAATTAAATGTACATTTACTACCACAGTTATCCATTCTCCTATAAGAACCCCCAAAGAACATATTGTAAAGGTTGTTGTTGTTGTTGTTAGTGTAGGGATTCTTTTAGCTATTAGAACAGTTTTGGGGGGAAAGTAGCTGAGTAGTTTGTAATTTAGTAGGCTGGGAGGAGAAGTTTGGACTGTATCAGCCATTGAGCTCAGTGTATGTGACTGGTTTTTCACATCGATTAATCAAGCAAATTTCACATGATCCTGGTCTATATTACAGGTGATGTTTCTCTTATTGCATTGTGTTATTTCATGTTAATCATACTGTCCATTTATTCTCTGATAAGAATCAGTAAATCAGGCTTTAGATATACCCCTGTGTGGTACCTTAATTCCCAATTCTCTTCTTATCCTTGATGTTTTCTGCTGATAGTGAATCTAAGAGCAAATTCATGCAATTTAACTAGTTAAAGATGTTGGTCCAGCCCATGCTTACTGATGTGTGAATTCAGGGTTCGTTGCTTAGATGTTCTGGTTGGGGCTAAGCTGGAAGAATTGGGATACTAGGGATTTAGTGTAAGCCCTGTCCACTGGGGTCCTTTTCCAATAGATTGGCCTTTCAAAGATCCCTTGAGTTGGTGTCAAAGCATTGAAGGTTAAAAGCCCTTCTATGATCTTAGGCCCTGTTCTATGTTAAATCTTAACTCTGTTTTTCTCTTGGAATATGCTGAAGAAAATATGGAGTTAGATGATCTCTGGTCTGATCTTAAGCTACCCTTTGTGTCTCTCCATTTCACTCCTTATTGTCCCATTCCTCCATCTATCTAGAAGATCCTTTAGTATAGATGACTTGCCCTTTGGAATGACTTGGCTAGTTGTTTTGCAAGTAATTCCCTTTCATGACTCCATAGCCCAATGGATGGCACATTCCTAACCTATCCTATTTTTCCGAAAAATCCTACTGCTTTACTCCTTTCATTCCATAACCTTCTCAGTTAATGGTCTCAGACCAACCCAACAACCAACAAAATCATTTAAAACCCCCTGTGTGCTTCATAACTAGCCCAATATCTCATCTTGAGCTTTCAAAGATATATCATTCTTTGTTTTATTGGAGAGATCCCTCTCCGGATCCAGAAGGGCTAGATCCTAGGATCCAAAAGTGGTTATGATGTTGTCTAGTCTTTTGGTCTTGCCAATCTGGCCAAAACACTCGAACCTCAACAAGTTGCATGTGGTACTTAACATAACTAAATAATAGTTTAAGGGTAGCATGAGATTTTAATAGAGTCTTAATGTTGTTTTTCATAAGGTTTTTAGAAATGCGATGAGTGATTCT